>CAEGAF010052133.1:0-25419 GCA_903067075.1 Micropoecilia bifurca
TGTGTGTGTGTGTGTGTGTGTGTGTGTGTGTGTGTGTGTGTGTGTGTGTGTGTGTGTGTGTGTGTGTGTGTGTGTGTCAGGGGGTGTTAGAAGTAGGCAGGGGCTTAGCAGAGCAAAAGAGAGCAAATCTGTCAGCTCTCCCTGGGCAGACAACCTTTCTGACCCTCATTCAAAGACATATTGATTCTCCTCTCCATCCAACAGGGTAGTGTGTGTGTATGTGAGAGTGCTTAACACAGCCTCTTTACTCATAACTTCCTTCTTCATAAGCGAAAACAGCTTTTTTCCCCCTACCTGCCTCTAACAAATCAAATGTTAATTTTTTTTCTTTAATTCCCGTCTCCAGTTGAGATTTTTTTTTTAAATCCTCAAATCTCGAAGCACTTTCTGACCTAGTTTGCTCGTCTTTGGGGTTTTCATCCGCGTCGCTCTATTTCCTGCATGTTTCACACTGTTTTCCCTTTAGATGATAAAAAAAAAGGAAAGGGAAAAAAAAGCATCAGTGGGTGAGAAAATAACAAACGGAGCATGCCACAGAGACAAGCTCTCCTCTCATCTCCACACTAACAGCACATTAAACCTCGCTGCGCACTTGTTAGATCTGCCTTGTTTCCCCAAGAAGGAGCCTAATGACCTGTGGGACGGCACCGATCGGCGCTCCGCAGACTGTTAGAGGCCATATGTGTGCTCTCACGTAATTGTCGGAACAGTGTGGTGCGCAGGCCGGGGTCGTGAGTGAAAGCCGAGCGAGGAGATGATGATAAAGCAACCAGAGTCTCACAGAAGGAGGTGTCCTCACACGCTTCTGCCTTGTTCTGCATCCAAACTGCGACCTTAGCGTCTGAAACAGTCGCGGATGATGTTTTGCGTGTGAATTACTATGGTGATTAAAGTGGTTTTCTTTCATTTTTGGAATTTAAGGTGACATGTAAATACACATTTTGCCTTGTTTTGCATCTTGGAGTCTAAAACAGAAAAGTTCTTTGTCGCGCATCTGATTGAAACCAAATACGTTACAAAATTGCATAAACCTCAGTTACCCTCATAAATTTATTAGAACTTTTTGAAGCAATGTTCTTTAAGAACAACATAATCATAATACATCTGCACTAAATAGATCAGTTTGTGTCTTAATTTCAGTTAAATCCAGATGAGCTAGTCCCTAAAGTCCAAAGCTAACGGCTAATGGCTAACGGAAACTAACTTTTAACTTCTTAAAAACGACTCCCACAACAAATATGGCATATCATTTCGTAGAAATCCCACTTTGACAACATTTTTGCTTTGAACACAGATGGTTATTTATAGAGAAAATCTACTGTCTACTTACAAGGGAGGCTAGGCTTTTATAGCTGTAAGTTGTTCTGATTGCACACCTTGTGTCATGATCTCAGTTTATGTTTCACACAGGAAGACTCCTGGCGGTGTCTCCTCTACTTCCTGTGTAAGCTACCACTGAATTTCCTGTAAATAACCATCCAATTACAACATGGCGACGGTTTAAATGTTCACTAAAAATCGTTCGCATAAACTACAATAGCATTCTCAGAATTGGAATTGGTTTGAGACAGCAGAAAGCTGCTGGAATTGCTTCAGCCTTCAGGAAAATCCGTTTACACAGACCTAATACACCTAGATATTCTTACACAGTGTTAAGACTGCAGTAGGTACTATTAATGAAAATCTCTTTACATATTTAGTAAAGTATAAGATAGATAATCTGTGAAAAAAGTCAAGCTCCTCTGCCTCATCTCTGTGGTCCTTCAGCCATCTGCAGAAATTCACCCAGTCAGAAGCAACCAATCAGAGCCGTCAGGAAGCCATCAATCATCATCCTGAATGTGCTGCTCCCACCCTCACCCTTTCTCTCTCTGCTCAGCTACATCTTCTTACCCCCAATCGAGCCTGCCATGAATGCTAAGGCTAATTAGCATGACTGCTAAAGACGGTGGATAAACAGTTTTCCTGCAGTGTTGAGCTGTTTTTCCACCAATAGCATGCCTGCAGTACATAAAGTACATCAAGGTTGATTGGCCGTAGTGAGAAGTTTAAGAAACATGTTAAAAAACATATTTTTACCCACAAGTTTAAAGGGTGAGAGCGACTGCTTAAAACACTCTGATTCTCTTACAATATCCTCCCTTTTCTGTAAGCACAGTTATTCTGGGAAGTTTACATGAAAAGCTTCCGATCGGCTCGTTCTAAGCTTTGAGTCTCGGACGATGGGGGAATACAGAAACGACTTAAAGCAAACCATCGCTGACTTTGTCGGAGGGTATTGCTGAAAGTACGGTCGGAATAGGTGTGTGTTTTGAGCTCAGGACTGGGTCAGATGTCTCGCGACCGTGTAAAATTCTCCGGTAATGGCCGGTCGCCGAGGGCAGCTAGCACGTGGCCCCAAGGGGAGCGTGCTGCGAGAGGTAAAAGTCTTCCACACGGTGGGGTTGCGGTGGTATAATGCCGACAGAATGCATGCCGACCTTCCTGCTGAAAGAACATACGCGCGCACACACACATGCCCAATACATGCGCTGTTAGTGGGATAAGCTGAAAAGTGCTGCCTATTATAACCAAAGGCAGCTGCACCTGGACGCTGGGCGAGGAAGAGGAATAGAGAAAATGAGAGAGGTCAAGAAAAGAACATGTGAAAGTCAAAGCAGGTGAAGAAGAGCGACAGATTTGTGGATGATGATGATGATGGTGTTAAATATGTCTGTGAAAACAGGTGTGTGTCTTAACATGCAGACAGATGTGACACCAAGAGACGGGAACAAGTGAGAATCAGTTTCATTTCAGAAACACACACTCTGTTTTTTTTTGCAAAAGAAAACCCAACATTCAGCATTAAAAGCCTAAAAAAATCCCATCTTGTCCAGTTCTTGAACTGGATGTATCATTACATCCCCACTGATCACCCATCACATTAAAGGGTAAATTGCGCTGGTTTCCAGTTTGAGTTGGATGACCTTCCCATGTCTTAACTTCCCAGATAAACGGAGTTCTGACTCTTGTTCCTGGCTCACTGTCTTCTACTTCGACATTAACTTGCTTGTTTTACCTTTTTAAAAACGCTTAACATGAAAATTTGCTCCAAGCATCACCACGGGTAGCCCCAAAAACCCACCCAGCTGTGGTGCTCCAGAGCTACCTGCACCACGACTTGAGCACCATGTCGTTTCACTGTGTATATCGATTAGAATTGAAATAATCCTGCATTCACGTTGCTGTTTCTGTCTCCTTGTTCCTTTGTCACTGTGTCCTCTATTTCTCTCTCTCTCACACGCAAACAAACACACACACACACGCAGGGCGGGCCACAGATGGCATGGTGGTGTCAGGGTGAGAGGGGTTTGTTAGGATCAAAGAGCTCCAGTGTGTGGCCCCTCCACCCTTCACTTGCTTTCTTCTTCTCTTCCTTTTTTTTCTGTTTGTCATTTTATTCCTCCCCTTCCTCTGTTTTCAATCTCTCTTCCTCTCACCCCCTATCCACACCCCCAACCTCACCACCTCCAACTCTCTCGCTCTCTCTTGCTTCATCTCTGTTCATTTTTCTCCCTAATCTGTCCATCAGAGGTGTTGATAAATTATTCATGCCCCTGTCTGTCCCCAAAGCCTTGTCACCTCTCCTCCACCACTCGCCAGTTTCTCAGCTTCCTCTCCTCTGTTGCCTTCATCCCCTCCTCCCCTTCTTCCTCCTCCTTTGCTCTCATCTCCTCTTCCCTTTCCTTCACCTCCTCCCCCTTTCTCCTCTCCAGCCTCGCACAAAGTTCGACCACACACGATCAAGTTGAAACCAAAATGTAAAAACCTTTAACTTGTTTTTGGTGTGTTTGCTTGTTTTTCCAAAGTCAATGCCAATATTTCGTTTTCTTTTGAATGAGAATTTGTTTGGAGGTTTTACTTTTAGATTATAGCTATATCTGTTTTTGTTGTAGTCTGCTTAAGAAGAAAAAAGTTACAAGGTTTTGTATTTTAGTAAATGTAGATAAATATACACCAAATGAATATATCAGAAATCATCTCTAAAGTGGTGATTAGGTTTGATTTGGGCAATCGGGCTCACCACCCAGGGTGTTGATACATTAAGGGTGGCAAGGCCACAAAAGAAAATTTTCTACATTTATGAATATCTTTTTATTGTTTTCATTTTTTTGTAACCTTAGTCAGTGTGGAGTTATGAAGTTAGTTCATTAAGAAATATTTAGGTGTACACTTTAGTCAGCTGAGTTGGCTACCCGATTAGCAAATCTGTTAGCACTGAATTTAAAATTTGATGCACTCATTTTCTTTTAAAGAAATCTGGATTCCCACTTGGTCTATAAAAACGTGTAATTTATTTATTTGATGTACTTTGCGTAAGAATCGGGTAACAATTATGGGTAAATGCATTGACACATAAATAAAGATAATCTTGAAATTCCTTATGATTCAGTTGTATTAAAAATAATTATTTTAAAAAGTTTCTACAGTATCTTTAAAAAATCCCACAAAACATATTGACAGGCCAGGCCTCAAAGAAAATGAAAAAATTGGTATCCGCTCAGAAAAGCTTGATCGCTGCATCAGGTTTTTCTTAAATGTAGAATTTACCATGACAATGGCAGAATAGATAAAAAAAATAAACATACATTACTTCCATTTTATTATTTTCTGCCACCAAACACCAAGATCAAACAGGAAACAAGAAGAAAAGATGAGTGGGATAGATGTGGGAAAGCAAAGACATTACATGGAAGGCACCATCTTGCATCTAATCTAACTTTCCCTCCTCAAACCAATAAAGACTGGTTTAAGACGGCTTATCCTGTGCAGCATTTACCTCCAGACACACAGACACAGACTCCAGTGCAGTTTTTTACCAGTTTACGGTTTACTGTGGAAAGCTATTAATCATTGGAAATCCAGACGAACGCAAAGTTTGGAAATCTAGTGATTAGTAATAAATTGCCTTGTATTTCCCCATAGGTCGAGAGTGTTTGTCTGCATGCGTGTGTGTGTGTGGTAGCCGATGCCACAGTGTAAAGCACTCGCATTGAACCCCTGGGATATTAGAATGCAGCTGAGTGTGTGTGCATGTGTGTTTGTGTGTGTGCAGGCATGTTTGGGTATGTGTCACATATGGTGTATCTCTCTCAAAAGATGGGCCTGTCGCAGCCACTCTCATCCTCGGTTACCACGACGATTAATACATTTTAAAAAATGTCCCCTCCACTTTCCCCCCATGTCGGTTTCTCACACACATAGACACGCACACACACACAGGCACACACTATGCTCGCTATTCAGCGGGGGTTACTGCAACATCAGCAGCTCGCACATCTCGGCCTTCAGAGGCTGATCAATCTGAACCTCCGCTGCACAGATAAATTACGCAAGTCAAGGAGGCGGAGAAGGAAAAGGTAGTGGGAAGGGATGAGAGAAAACCGAGACGTATAATAATAATGTGGACGAGTTCGTAAAAAAAAAATAAAGCCACCTGGAAAATCAAGTTTTAGAAAAACGAAGAGAGGAACCATCAAACGCAGAAAAATATGAATTTGAGCCGCATCGTGTTGATGTTTCATTTAGATGCTTTCAGTCTAACGACCAAGTACTTTAAAGTCACCTGCTTAGCAAGTTTTTTGGGGGAAATCCAGAAAACTTGCTAATGTGAGTTCATTTGTTGGCGGCAGTTTTGAACTCGGTTCATGTAGCTCACAACCGAGGATGGCACAACCTCTCTCTCTCCCTCTCTCAAAAAAAGAAAAAACTCCACAACTCCACAATCTTTGTAATGTTTTATTACAAAGATTGTAATAAATGATGTAAGCATACACTAAAACATGTGTCTGAATTGTAGATGCCTATTTTCTGCTAAAACAACAAAACTCGACCATATTATCACATTAAATTCTTGGATTATTTAGTCCAGAACTGAAAAAATAAATAAATAAAGCATTGTTTTAATTATTCTTTCTTTTCAATTATTAGGACCACTTCTGACCTATTCTGCACACTGATCTGCTTGCTCACTGTTGATTATTAATCCCCCTTTTCATTGAGAAACCTTTCATTCTTCTTTCTATTAGTTTATCTCCGTCTCATCTGACATCTTTTTTGTTTTTTTCCTCTAACATTTGAAGGATCACAGAAATTTAAATCTCGCCCCTCTCTCTGTACCCGCGGCAGCACGTGAAAAATATTTTTACCCCCCTCCTCTTCCCTGCCTCGCCTTCCTCTCCTTCTCCCTCTCCTCTTATTCTTGCCGGTGATAAATCCATAGTGATCTATGACAGCTTTGTTGCTGCTGGGAGGCCCCTCCTGCCTTGTTTGGCTGTGATTCCAGCCGACAGCTTTAGGAGCGTGTCTTTATTTAAGAGCTGCTGTAATTACACAGGCTTTAGCATATGTAGACGGCCAGATATGATTCAAACCACCATGACAGGGGGAGAGGAGAGCTCAACGGGTGAATGAGAAGGGAGATAAAACACAATGGCGGGAAGCACGAGAGACAGAGAGAGAGCTGAGGAAGAGATGGAAGGAGGAGAGACAGAGAGGGAGAGATATAGTGAGCAGGGCAGACTGATAGAGCAATTGAGAGACGAGGAGAGGGCAGCAGGGAAGGGTGAGGGGGGTAGAGAAGAGAGGAAGAGATATGGTTTGGCAAATAAAAGAAGAGCACGGTGCTGCTGCAAACTGTTCGCCTTATGATGCCTCATTAGGGCTTAGGGCTGTAGATAGTGCCTGTTAGAGAGATCTATGGCCTCAGTGTGAAGAGAGAGAGAGGCTGAAGAGAGGAAAGTGTGAGAGGAAAAAAGAGATCAGTGAACAGGGCAGAAAAGGTGCAAGGCAAGAGCATAGAATGAAATGGAAAGATTAAAGTGCCCCCCCATACGAGATATTTTATCAATTACAATTAATAGTAAAAGGTGTTAAGAGCTACAAAAGAACATGCTATGAAGGTAAAACGACTGCAACAGGATGCAAAAAAAAGTTTTAAGGACTGAAAGAACAACAAAAGGCAGCAAGGAAGAGGAGATAGATACTTTATTGACAATCTACCAAAGTGTTCCCCAAATGAGTGAACGTTATGAGCTTGATGACATGTTGGTGTGTTGACATCCCATGACATTTTTGTAGTTTTTATTTCTGTTTGCCATTGAAGAACCAGAAAAATCATGTACCTTTTACATGATTTTTTTTAAACAACATTCCAAACTTTAATCGTCTAATGACCTGAATATGACACTTTGAAGCACACAATGATGTATTTATTCACCTAAAGTGAAAAGCAGGGGAAAGGGAGTAATAGTAAGGCAACAGGTATCTATGGAGCAGCTCCACAGATCCACAGCTAAAGTGGGATCATCTATAGAGCAAGAGAGAATCTGTTGGCAAACAACTAATTGCCACACACTCTACAAATCTTAGGCCTTTGTGACAAAGTGTCAAGAATGTCCAATATAAAAAGTAATGGTTGGCCCTGTTCAGAGTTGATGAGACAACAGATGGCATAATGGATGCGTCAATCCGGAAAGAAAACCTCATCAAAACACATTATGCCAGAATGGAGGTTCTCTTTTTTGCAGGACAGCAACCCAAAATATGCAGGGAAATGGTTAAGATCACTGCATAACGCATGTGGTACAATGGCCAAGTCAAGTTTTTGATCAAAATCTAAAGGGTGAAAATTTGACTCTCTGGATGTGCTGAGCCTACAACCCCCCCCCCCCCCAAAAAAAAAAAGATTTGATACCAAAGTCTGTGGTTGTGGCAGAATGCAAAAAAAGTTTGAGCCGCGTGAATACTTTGGGCAGTGAATTCATACGAGTTCGTTGAATGAGGAGCCACTAATGATGGTCTGCGCACGCCCTAATCTGACATGGCAAAAAGGATCAGTTATTTTTAAAAGAGGAACAAAAGGGAGGAGAGAGCTGGACTGAAGCGAGATAAGAAATCCGACCAGGTGACACAACCAAGAAAGAAAAGGGCCAAAGTTCACTGAGAGTAAATGTCTCCATTTCCCCCCCCTGCGAGAAAGATAGTGGACGGTATATCACTCGGCTAAACAAGCGCTAATTAGGAGGCCGAGCTTTAAGAGGAGAGTGAGGCGGCGGTAAAAGAGAGGAGAGGCAGGACGACAGGCTGAAGGTGGACCGTTAATCCACCGTCCATTGTCAGTCGGTGCAGGAAGGCCCTCTCTGGATGTTTCACCACAGAGGAAGAGAGAGAGCCGTAAATCTACGACAGAACCTTTACACAACGCAGGCACAATGCAGCACAGATACACCCCTATGCGGCACATGATACCGGCTGACACTCTGTGACAAACTGCCTTCATCAGAGCCTCTACACAAATCAAGTGCCAGCCCATCTCTCTCTCGCTCTCGCTCTTTCTCAGCCCAAACCCAGCGTGACTGAAGTATAATCAGTATGCCATTCTGCCGCAGTTATCCAAAGTAGTAAATCAGAACTTGTTGTTTCTGTCCTGAAAGGCCGACGCTTATCTACCAGCTACAGGTGTGTGCATGTGTGTATACGGTCTGATGGTTATCTTTATCTTGTAACCACAGAGGGGCCCTTTGTGGTCGCTTGCTGATTAGCTGTCTGTACACATGGCCGACCATAAATCCGCCCAATCTCTTCGCGAACCAATATTAGCACTAATGAGGCGTACGAACAGGAAGTGTGTGTGGGGAGTTTCTGTTCACGTCTGTGTGTGTGAGTGTGTAATAATTGCATTGTCATTACCACAGGGGTCCAGTTGAGGTTTTCTCTGATATTTGTACGGCTGATTCACAAGAGCTGTCTAAGTGGGCCGCCGAGACGACAGAAACTGTAGACGCACACTTGTCTTACCAAGGTCCCCCCCTGTCTAACCGATACTGTGACTTACTCCTGTATCTGGTGCAGACAAAAAAAAAACACACACACACACACAAATCATGCTTACACCTCCCGCTGCACTCTCCATGGTCCAAATGTGCATGTTGTTCATCTTAACCACCATCATTTCCCTAACCACCGCTTGCGTCGCCATGGAGGATCCCTTCAACGGGCTGATCATAGTGATGAAAGGCTGCATACGGGACCCTCTGCAGGGCAACGCTGTTCTGCAGGAAACGCAGAGATGCTTTTGGTCAGTTAAAGATTTAAATAAGACATTGGGATGATGACACATGTAAGACAAACACCGCTTTGATAGTTTTAGGGAAGATAGTGATTTGGGATAAGCCACGCTGATAAATAAAATAAGAATGTACCTCTAAGTTGTTTTTTTTCTTTGGTGGGGGGGCAAACTGAAGGGCTTCCCCAAGAATATATGAGTGCTTGAGAGTCTATTAAAGTTGCTGTGTCAAACTGGACTCTGAGATAAGAAGCAAAGAAAAAAACGTTTAAGCGACAGTTTTGGATCTAATGTTATTTTCATTAGCTTTGGACGATTAGTTGATTGAAAAATAGTTATTTACATTGGAGATGGTTGTAGGACAACTGTCATATTTTTAAGAGTAGATGGTTAAAGTTCACTTTGGTCTTGCCTCCTGTCAGACAAGCAAATAACTTCAGACACAAAATATGTTTATGTAAGATGTTAGCTGTTCTTAGCTACTTACTATAACTTACCTAAAAAAGAACATCACAAGCCATCCGTTTAAGTTGGCATTTAAACACGACTGCTGACAGAAGCGCCAAACTACAAATGGTCTTTCTTTGCATGAATACAATAGAAATAGTCTTTATTGTCCCACCGAGGGGGAAATTCAGGGGTGACAGCAGCATCCGGTGTTTGGGTTCACACAGGAAAAAAAAACAGATCAACACTTCCATCGATAATAGCAGTAATATCAAACTGTACAAGATTATAACATGAAGATACTGTGCAATAACTAGTTATCGCTAGATCCAAGGGACATGCAACTGTGCATGTGTATTGAACTGTATTTATTGGGAAGTATGAGTGCAGAAAAATAGCATAACGGCAGAAATGCTATCAAAAATGAATCAGTTTAACTGGATGCACTTATAAACCTCTCGTATATCTTGAGTGCTGTTTGTTTCTTCTGTAGCTGTTGCAAAGTTTGCTTGTAACTCAGACCGGATTGACTCGCCCGGGCACGTAGAAATGTACCGACTGTTATCCACAACTCGGCTTAGATGGAGCTGGAAAGCGATCAGCGAGCTTTTACTCTAATAGCGGTTTAACTAGTTGCGTAATGTTTTGGTCAGACTCTCATTGTTCTTCCAAATGGGACTTATTGACCACTTGTGCAATCACAGTCCATCACCACACATATACAGTAGATTAGCAGCGGCCTCCCACTCCCCCCCTCCTCCCCTTCAATGTCTCTTCACACCCACTCGTGTCTTCTTCCGGTGTTTATCTCTCTCCCCCCTCTCCCCCCACTTCACTTTCTAATTTGTAATTCCACCGAAATGCGCTCCCGTGTCATAACTGTCGTGCATTACCAGTGTTGACAAAGAGGTTTACAATACATAATGATCACAACAATACAAAGAGATGATTAAGGTTGCGACGTGATCATTTATGTTGCCTTTGTTTCCCCTGGCGCGCCGAGGAGAGCGACAGCAGGTAAACAGCCTCGGCGCTCGTAGTGGTTAGGTGATTCAGTGGCGTGGCGCGCTTCCGAATGGTAATTTGCAGAAATGAAAACTTAATCAAGCGTGCTGCAGAAGTGGTCCTGAATAATTTAACAGCGAGGGGCGTTGGAGGGTTGGGGGGTTGGTGGGTAAGCAGGCAGAGGGAGGCTGTCAGGAGGGAAGGAACAGGACGGGGAGATGGTGGAGGAGAAGATATTTGTCTCTCTGCCTCCCACCACGTTCACCCTCCTACTTTTCTTCCAACTCATTTGTCAAATTTTGCTTCTTCCTGTTTTTACTTCCTGTCTGGTTTGGACTGCCTTCGAATACAAGTCCAGTTTCTGCACCAACCTGCCCTCTCTGAATTATTTTCACAATCAGTTTTTACCTCTTTCTTTTCTATTTCTACTTTTGTGGTTTTGCTGCTTATTGGTACCTCTTCTCGTGATCTCCTAATTTTTCACTTTTTTTTCCACGCACACTTCAACCTCACTTCCTGTCTCGCTTTGCGTTCGTCCCGACACGCCGGTCTCGGCTGCGTATAAGCGGCAACAAATCTCAATATTACAGAGTTTATCTTCGTCAAAAGCTTTTCTCTGCGGATAATGAATTACTGAGCCCCACTTAAACTTTTAATATCTCCCTCCTCCTACTTTATCTTTGATTAATTCCTCAGCTCGGAAAAGAAAGAGTTTCAATTAATACTAAAGCCATTAGTCTTCCCATAAGGAGGAAGCACTTTTTTATTTTACTTTTTTTTTTGGTTATTCCAATGAATCTCCTAACCCTCTAAAATGATTAAGAAATGCAAAATTAACTTGTTTCATTAATATTATTATTTTTTGAGAATTTTAGAATCTGAAATTGAATCCTGGTTTAAAATTGAATCATAAATTAGATCGTAATTCTTTATAACGAATTCTCGCAGTTCAGGAATCTTGTTTAAAATTTGACAGTGTAGCATTTTTTTAAACTCTAAAAGAAAAAAAATATCTATTTAAAGCTTAAAAGAGCATCTACCATCTCTGCTGCTATATGTTTAGCTGTATTTATAACAATGATAATGATATGATAATAACTCAATAAGCTGATTAGACCTCGTAGACGATTGCCTGTTTTTGCCACATCCAAAGATATTTCCTCATTTCTCTTACTTGTAACAAAGGCAGAGGTGATCATTAGAGAGAAGTAACAGGTTGGGGAGGGGCATCATCACATGCATGCATACGTCATGCAGCTGGAAAATGCTGTGTTCACTCTGTGGGAATGTTAGATTTTAAACCTCAACTTTTTCAAACTTTCATTTACATGAAAAGATTCAAACTCCCGGTAAACTTCACTGAATTGTGTCTGTACCGTATGAGCACAAACAGGACAAACTGTCGCTTGTTGTAGTATCGTTTTTACAGTATTGTTATCTTCTCTTGGAAGTTTCATTAACAGCATCTTGAATGTATGTATCGTATCTTACAGTAACTATCCTCTCTATCTCTGAATCAAAGCCTTCAGAATATAGATATTTACGCTACTATCGAGGTTGCATCTCTTTATTTTTTACTACTTTTCTGGAAAAATATATTAATTCATCCTTTATGAATAGCACTTTTTTTTAAAGGAATTTCAAAATGAAAAAAAAATATTTTTTTTTTAAATAAAGGATGTTTTTTTGTACCCCCCCCAACTCTGAACAAGAAATAAGGGATGAAGAATTAGCATATGGGGAAAAGCATCAGCAGATCATTTTGTGGTTTTTTTTTTCATTTAAGTGTTTTACATATTTAAAACTCAATATTGAAAAGCTGCTTTTATCCGGTCTTGTATATATTTTTACTACTTCACCATTTTCTGTATTTCGGATGTTAATTTACATTAATCAATTGTAACAAAATAATTAAAAAGAAGGCTTTCTGAGTCTTATTTTTTTCTAAAAGCCAAAAAGTGTTTTTTATTTAGCTTTACCACATGTTAAAATTAAAATGTGTTACCAGAAGTTTGTGTTTTAACTCAAACCTCCATGACAATTTATTTTGCTAAAGGTAAGCCTCTTTGAACATTTTCTGTTTCTTGTTTGGGCTGAGTTTAAAAAACTCGAGCTAATGGGTTGGTAAAAGTTTCTATTTATCTCAACAAATTTAAGAGTTGTGTAAATAAATTCATTTCTGCTTTACTTTTGTGACATAAACGTGAAATAATAAACTTTTTAAAGCAATCCTTGGAGGAAGAGAATCAAAAAATTAAATCAAGGGGAAAGTCCTTCTCCCTTTCCTTTACTCTGTCTTCTACACGAAAACCAGACTCTGAATTTTATTAAGTGCCCTTTATAAAGAGTGAAAGTGAGACAAGAGGGGAAAAGTCACCCGCAGCATGGTAATCAGGCCTGGACCCAGAGAAAAGAGGAGAGTTTGTTAAAGGAGAAAAGACGGGGGGGCAAGGAGAGATGGGGGTAGGGGGTCCGTTTCAAAAACAGGAGAAGAAGTACTTAAATATTTCTTTTTCATCTTACTCCTGCTACAGAGGCCTTTAACTTGACCAGAACAATATCAGAATAATAAATTAAAAAAAGCACACATTTCTAATACTTATTTTAAATGCCTAAACCTCCAACAGAATAAACCGTTTTTGTTTTTGTTTTTTCCGTCTTTTTTTAAATCACATTATAGAACAGGAATGTTCCCTTCATTTGGTCCGGTGGCCGACTTTGGCCTTAAGATTGCGACGCACGATTTAAGCCCAACAGTACAAATGAGCAGTCTGAGAGCGGAGCACATGTGTGAGCAGGAGGAGACAGAAGGGCAGAGAGTGACAGGAGATAGCAGCAGGAGGAGGAGGAGGAGCTGGGTGATACCCTGCATGACTGCGCTCTCCCCAGAGGAGCCCGAACACGCACGCTCTCCCACTTTCAGAACAACGGCGGCTGTGCGGGTGGCTGTCTTGTTGGCAAAGGTTTCTGATTTCACGGCCTACTGGGTGGTGGCATTCAGCCTTCATCAGGCAACCCTCCCCTCCCTCCGCACTCCTTCACCCTCCTCTTTCAGACCTTTCACTGCCCCCCTTCTCCCCTCCACTCTCTCCACACACACACCCACACACAACACACACACACACACTCAAAACAGTGACCCATCCCCTCTGGTCTGTCCACTCAGTCTTCAGTTTCTTTCTTCCTGATCTTCACATTCTTATTTAACAAAAGAAAAAAAAAAACGGTTGTCAAATATTTTAAATGCAATCTTTGAAATAAAATTAAAAAAAATTGATGATGAAAATAAAATCCAAATATATCTCGGCTTGTCCAAGAAAAGCTGTCGGGTTGGACTTCCTGTGTCCAACCTTCCAGTTTTTTCTTTTTCTAATGAAAGACTGTTAATGCTGGCAAGTGTTGTCATTATTTAACACTGAATGGGGAGAATAAACCGCCGACTTTACACCACACAAATACCAAGTCTCCGACTAAAAACTAGAAGTTTTTAACAAAATCCGCATTTTTAGAAAAATAAGATATACGTTGAAGAACATTCTAAAAACTAATTAGAACATTTCCCACATTAGCATTAGAGTGTATATTTAAGTTTTTAAAAAAGAGAGGGAGAATCCATCGTGAAGCTTGAAATTGGAACACTGGTGGTGAAAAGACAACAGGGCCCACGGATACACACACACACACACACATTTATATACTGGAACGAGAAGAGACCAGACTTTTCTTTGTTCTGTTTTCTTTAAAATTCCCACTTTTGTCATGAGCTGCTCAGCAAACCGTCCCTGGGACGTAAACCAGCTTTGATTCTTACTTGACTCCTTGAGTCCTTCCCTTTTCACCATTTCCTCTCTTTAAACACCTCAGAGGTTTTTCTTTTCTCCCAGATCAGATGGAACTCGTCACCAAATTATTTATGATTAGTCTGAGTGGATCAGAAAATTTGTATTGATAAGAGCCGTAAAAGTAAGAAATGTCTGTGATATATTTAATATACTAAAGCCCCAAACAAACAGAACCTCAAAACAAACAGATTCCCAATATTGGTGTGATATGTATACTGTATTATTTCCAAAACTATTACAAACACATTAATGTTGGGACTTTTTCATAAATGTACATTTTGATTAGTCATAAACCCAAAAGGAATTTCTAAAAGAAATTGTGAAAAAGTAAAGCAAGTTATTGGAATATCCTAACTTTTGCAAAGTGATCCAGTTATTTGGTGAGTCAGATGGGTCAAGCAAGTGTTAGATTTTTTGAAGTAGTTAAATTTATGAACATGAAGGTAGAAAAAAAACGTGAATAAAGACTGTAAATACTATATAACAATAATTTATTTTTCTAATAACCAAGATAGAAAATGTCTATCAAAAGGTAATAAATAAACAGAGGAAAAAGTATTGACATTGGAAAAACAGAAGAAATTATATGCTACTTAAATTAAACAAATGCTAAAATTAGCTATTCCTCTCACAGCAACCAATGGGCAAATTCTGGCACAAATCCTCCTCCTAATTCAACCTTTTTTTATTTTTATATTACTTTTTTATTTTTTTTTATTTTTTTACATGTTTCCATTTATCTTGCATGATGAGCTAGTAATAATCTTTTTAGGCTGGAGAACCTCCTCACCATCACCCTAATCAGTAGCTCCCTCCGCAGATTCCCTATCAGATTTAAGTCAGAACTGCGACTGGGCCACTCTAAGCACATTAAATCAACTTCCTGTTAGAAGAAACGTGTCGCAGACGTTAAAATATCACTTTCAACCTAAAGTTGAATAATTTTGGTTCTTCACTGCACATACTGCAAAACATTAGAAGCAAGGTATTAAATAAACACACGCAGAGCCTCTTATAAATGAGGAAAGAAAAAAAGAAGAAAGAAATCACTTAATTCAGCGTAAAGACCTGGCTTACGTCGTTTATTTTCGTCATTCCTCTGAAGCTCACTGATTCACCCTTGTTGGAGTGAGGATTCTAGCTGAGAGTGAGCGCAGGTGGAGACGCCCCTCCTGTCCAATCACCTCGTTCGTACAGATACAGCAGATTAAAGCCTGGCGTCCTTCACTGGAAGCTCTTTTTAATTTAAGACTGAGCTGCATTAAGACCCAGTTGAAGAATTGCTTTCCTGAATTTACCTTTGGACTGTAAAACATGCACTAAGTGTCATTAAAGAAGCCGCTCCGTCCTTCCCCTACTGGGTTATTAACCCTTCGTGATACTTTTATTTTTTTTTTTAAGGAGTTGCACCATAAAACCACTTTTTTTCCTTCCTCTTTTTCTCTTTAATGGCCCTAAGTGGGGAAAAAAACAGGGTTCCACGTTAATTTAATTAAAGCTTCTCTCCGAAAACGTCCGGCCTCGGTCCAAATATTTGAGGAGAGCAATGCCTTCCTCCCTCCTCCCAGTTGATTAAAATATGTGATATTTCACATTAGTTTAGTTTTTATGGGCAGTGAGGTAATTCGTTGTCACTAAATGGCTTGTCAGAGTGCTCTGTGAGTGATGTAATGCTATGAAGTCTATCGTTTGAATTGCCCCTACGCCTATTAGAGAAAATCGACTTCTGGGCCCATTATTTGATTATCTCGCAGGAAGTTTGGTGAAGGCTATTGGCATCATGTTATGGGAAGGGATTGGATTTTTATTTAATTTTTTTCAGCAGCTATGAAAGTGGGCTAATGGTACGACACTGTGTTTTCAAATAAAACACCCAAATGTCTCAAAAAACACACTTCACCACATGGCCACACGCCTACCAAGTCGCTTTTACCCTTTAATTAAAGTATGTCAGGTTCCCTTTGGTTGCAGAAACACTTGAACACGTTCTCGAGGTCCCGTATCAAGGTAAAAAAAAAAGAAGAAAAGAAAAAAAATCCTGATACCGGAGCCTAATTAACACGCATCTAAGAATACTCACGATGCAAATTAGCACTGCTGTCAGAACAGGGGCAGTGTGTGTGTGTGTGTTTGCGTGTGTGGATAGAGGTTGTAGGGGGGAAGACTACAAGACGAGATAATTCCACTGATGCATATTTATCTCATGCTAATTGCCGTGCACGGCCTGAAGAAAAGCGTGCACTTAATTAATTGACATGGAGGGGGGCGCAAATGAATTGGAGGCACTCAATCTGGAGAGACGGAGACAAAACACAGAGAGGGAGGAGGAGGGGGGTTGCGGGGTGGTGGGAGAATTGGTAAGAGGTAAAGATGAGAAGGCACAAACTGTATCGTTGTTTCCCATTTAACTTGCATTTATATATATTTTTGCCTAAAATGTAGTTTTCCATTAGAATAAATTTAATAAATTACCTTTTTTTTCACTTTTTCATCTTAAAATGCAAAATTATAACATCCAGGCTTTATGTGATTAACCAGCACAAAGCTACGCATCACTGGGAAATGAGAGGAAATTAATTAATACGCTTTAAAGTACTTTTATTTTTTTATGCACAAAAATCTTAAAAGTGTGGAGTGTATTTGGATTCAGTGCCCTCTAAGCTTCTCTAAATTTCAAAAGTCACCCTCTTGGATATGAGATAAAATTTTCAATGTGTTTTTGCAGTTGGGAACTTAAATTATAATTTATTTAATTGCAGCCAACTTTGCCAATTTCCACTAGTAAAATAAATACCCTAATGTCACGTATCATTGCTTAACAATCAATGGTCCGTCGCATAAGAGCCCAGTAGTAGAAAGTTTCTAGTGACAAAATATATATATAAAATAAAACTAAGAGACAAGATAAAGACCAGGTTTTATGCACTGGAGTGCGGATGCTGTATTATGAGGGCAGGTGAATTTTGCTTTGTGTTTCCCAAACAAGCGAGACACATCGAATCTGCTAAAACGGCCCTAAATGTCCGTCGCGGTTAGTCACTCCATGTGTTCTTAAATGCCCGGATTTCAGAGCTGTTTTGTCTCCGAAATAGCTGTGTCTGTCCACCTCGCCCCGTGTAATTTGGTTTCTGAAGCTGGCCCCCTGCGTTACGGGGGAACCCCTCCCCGCATACGCACACACACACAGGAACACACTCCCATCGTATCTCATTTTATTTGTTTACGGTCCTCATCGCCCCCCCACCCCACCCTGTCTAAGGAAAACTTCGAGGTTGCAGAAGCGAGACCATTATTTTTTTTTTCCATGCCCGCCTAAAAACCCCCACTTGCAACCCCCCACACTCCCGCCCCGGCCGCGGTGCGCCGCGCGCTCGGGGGGCGCCAGGGGGGCCGCAGTCGTGTGGGTGGGCGCACTCACAACACTCATCCATTTCAAGCCACAGATGGTCTTTTCAATGAATGCCGTGAATGTGGGAGTTTACCATCGCCTTTTAGACCCCCCTTCCCCCACCTTCCTCCTCCTCGTCCTCCTCCTCCACCTCTTCCTCTGTGTCCAGGCAGCCGTTTTGCTCCTTCGTTTCTTTTTCTCTTTTGTGCACCCACAGTCTCGTTTTCTCTTTTTTTTTTTTTTTTTCAAGGGTGGGGGGAACTCTTTTGTGTCTAACCAACAGCCGCTGACTAAACTTGCCTTCTGCTCTTCTGCCCCCATTTTAACCTTACACACATCGTTTCTTAAAAAAAAAAGATGCTAAAATGAAGTCACAGTGCTGCACAGGAGCTTTTCTGGAAGAGGTTTGATGAATACGTTCTCATCTGAGCCATGCTGCTGCCATTTCGTTGTAATCTCGAGAGCCTGTGTGAAAAAAAAATCAGCCAATAAAGCAAACACATGCTCGCTCGAATTAGTCAGGGTAACACTCGAGAAAACATCGTCGCTACTGTACGGGAAATGATAAAACCAGCCACCTGTTCCTCACTCACACACGACTCTAGCAAGCGTTCTTCCTCTACTCATGCAGCAGCAGCCAGCTGTCCTCGTTGGTGGTCTGAGGTATGCCCCGCATTTTTACCCGTATGTAAAACGAAACACAATCTTGTTTTGTGCGCGATTCTCAGCGTCGTGGCATTTTACGGCGTCGTTTTTACGCGTCTACGTTCTTGCTGGACAAGGTGAGGAGGGGGGGAGTAAAGTTTCATTCACTCCTGAAACTTCTTTCCTCACTTTTCAGCTGCTAATGTATTTAAAGCATCCATGTAGCAGAGCTCAAAGGTGATGGCAATTTGGAAACATGGCAAATGTTGTAGGATGTTGATGGTGTCTCTCGCCCCTGAACCCCACCTCCTCCACCCCCTGCTCTCTCTCTAGGTGGCTGCGGTAATAAACACACAAGTTGTCTGTGTGTCTTTGCGGCCTTGGCAGGTTGAGGCCTACTTAACCAGGCGAAGCCGCTGCTCTTTTTTTTAAGTCCCTTTGAATGCCTTCCTTTGTCGGCGACACGCCACCATGTTAATGTCATGTACCGTAGAAATTGCCGTGGCTATGGCTATTAGCCTCGCTGCTAAAGTACAGAGGGGTTATGGAGAGAGAGGGAGCAGGCGAGGCTGCCACCAAAACCCCGCTGGCTTCAAATGCAGGACTATAATTGCATTGCTGTGAAGAGGGTTAGTCCTGTCTCCCTCGCTCTCTTTTTCCTGACACCCCCCCCCACCACCACCACACACACATACACACATCTCTCTCATTCTCCCTCTCTCCCTACCCCCGCTCCTCCTCCGTCTTGTGTGTGCGATTTGTCCCTTAAGCCGGCGTAACGTCTCGGCCGGGGCCGCAGAATGTGGAGAGCAAATTGGAGGCAGAGCGTGAACAATGGAACATGCATCGCTGCTGGGACATTCTTCTTCTTTACTGGGACCAGTGGGGATGGGAGGGCGGAGTGAGGGTTTGAGGGTAGGGGGGTGAGGAAAGAAAGTCATTTCGTAAAGGGGGAACTCTTGGGTCATATGGAGATTCAGATGCAGACTGTGGGCGTCCGGCGAGAGATTGTGGTGGATTCGCATCAGCTATTAACAGAGCGACAGATTTGTTTGAATGGTATTTAGATATCAGGTTGAATTAATAATTGCTACAAATGCTTAGCATCTATTAGTGCACATGCTGTCAATATTTTGTTAAACCTCCTCTTTTTTTTGCCAGAAAGTAGCCAAAAATGTTACTTATTACTTTAATTTCTTATTAGTGAAGCAGAAGTGAAAATTACTTCTCTGGTAAGAGTAGCAAACAGCTCTTTACTGTTTGATTTTAATATCTAAAAAAAAAAAGATGTAGTCAGACACTAAAATATAAAATTGTTAGAAAACCCTGGTATTTAGGGAATAAAATTTGATAAATGGCACCACATGGCAAATTTAGGTGGAAGAAGTGCACGTTTTGCAAACTCCACATGCTTACATTTGTGATGGTAGGACAAAATTGTTATCTTTTTTTATTTTTATTTAATTCTTTTTGCAGGCATAAGTCAAACAACTCTGGTTTTATTATGGAGACTCTCTGACTCCAAACGTAATTATGCTCCTACAAAATACACGCTGAATTTATTGGAGAACCTTTAAGCATTTCTCCACATCGGTATTTGTGTGGTTGGCGCCGTACGCGATATATATATAACGTGCGCAACTAATGAATCATATCAGGAGACATCCTGTCAGACCGCCACATGCAGCGCTTCAGATTTCTTCCATTCAAAGTCGGCGCATCATTATTTTCCTATGTTTGTTTTGAGTTTCATGTTTCATGTGGCCCACGTCTACGTAAATCTCAAATCCGTGTGTTGGAATACATGTATCTATGTTTCAAACCGCTGGAGCCAGATCACCAGAGAAAAAGCATATGGGTGGGAGATTAAAGGAGATAACAAGAAGAGAGGAAAGACAGGGGAAAGGATATAAACATGAAATATG
Source organism: Micropoecilia bifurca (assembly GCA_903067075.1). Lineage (NCBI taxonomy): Eukaryota > Metazoa > Chordata > Actinopteri > Cyprinodontiformes > Poeciliidae > Micropoecilia > Micropoecilia bifurca. Next base: position 20,359 of record CAEGAF010052133.1, read on the forward strand.
TACAACGAGTTAAGCTGAAAAGCGCAAGTGACAGCGGGGAAGCACAAAACAGAGACCTTGAGCACAAGCTAGAAAAAAAAATTAAGTAGAATTCATGCTGGACGGTCCAGTGATTAGAGTATTTCTTTTTTTTTTTTCTTTGACTGCAGCCGCGTGACATCATTTTCAACGGTTAACATTTCTGACTTGACCTCAGCTGCACCTGAGTACAGAGGCCCTTTGAAGCCAGACGGACTGAGGCAGAGCTGGATGGGGCTGGAGGGGGACAAAAACCACGAAAAAAAAGGGGGCTCCAACAGATGAGAAAAGAAGTCAAACACGGCACACAGAGGACGAAGAGAAGCAGAACAGCTTGTCTTCGCTGGTGAATGGCGACGTGTATCGTTCACGTTGAGTCAACAGATTAGCGACAGAGGAGGCTTAGCTGCTCCTGGCCTCCCTCGTTTGATGTTTCGGGGGAGTCCTAATTTGATTTTTCACCTCCCATTGTTTCAGCGCTGTGTGCCCCTAATCCACTTTAAAGTGGAGACAGCTTTCATCCCTTTTCTCTCTCGTTCTTTTGTTATTCCCTCATTCTTCAACATTAGCAGAAGAACTTGACTGCTGAAAAAAAGTCGCCAGCAAGCATTTTAATTCTTAACTTGGGGTGCGACTGGATTTCGAGCTGCGATATCTGATGGTATTATGACGCCTCCGGACTTCTCGCCAAAAAGTCTGTCTCTCTAAGCTCTGTCCAGTTTCTGTTGGGTTGCTAATTTGACCAGTGAAGCGAGAGTAAAGCATTATTACAGGAACCAGAAATGGAGCTTATTAATCTGAGCTTGAGATCCTGTTTCTAAATTTGAGGCTCTTATTTTGAAGTAAGAAAGGAAGTACTTCAAGGGATCCATGATTAGCTGTAACAATGGGCTTTATTTGAAAAATATTTTAGATGTAAGAACAATACACTTATATTCTTTAGTATATCACTAAACGGTTATTGTTTTAGCATAAACTTAATAAAACAATATCACACAAACATCGCTGTGTTGGTCAAGCTGAAAATCGGTTCAGCCAAAACAGCGATGAGTAACGCCCTTTTAATTTGAACCAGAAGGCGTTTAAGACGATTTGAATGGAGAAATCACGAGAGGTGATGAAAAAGAGGAGAACCAAACGGAGGAAGTGGACGGAGCTGATATTTTCCTGCTGCTGCCACGTTCAGCTTCATAAATGAAACAATGATTGACACGTACCTCTGGTCCGACTGTGTGATCCGGTAAATACTTCTGTAGCTCTGAGTCTGGACTCCAGGTCCGGAATTTCTATTCCAATGTTCTGCGTTGTCGAGTGGAATGACAAAGACCTTGTCAGACAGCTGACAACGCTCGGTTGTAAAACACTTCTTAAATCACGTGTCTGCTTGCATTTTGAGTGCTAGGTAGAAAAAAGGAAAGATATGAACAAATGATTTGGACACTTTGTAAGCAAGCCATGACTGGGTAACAGTTAGCTGCTAACAGCGCTAACATTAGCCACTGCTTCGAGCACTAAGCTGTAGTACATTTTAAAACTGTTAATCACTATAAATCTAAGTGACAAAACTTGAACTGAATAATTCTAAGATCATCAGAGAGTATTTGTAACTGTTTACAAAGGGTGTTGTCCAATTTGTGGAAAAACAAAAAGAAATACATTTTTTTCTATGTTTATTGGTAATTTTTAGTTTAAGACTGGCTTAAATAGCTTAGCTTAGAATATTTAAGTTCAGTTATTGTACCTCGAATACAGTTTGTTCAGAACATAATATGTGCTTTGTGAATTTTGTGAAGATAAATAAAAAGGTTTGTCAAAATATTCATGCTAGAATGGCCTCGCTCTCAGAAACCTCTTGGGTATCATCCCGTGTCGTGAGCTGGACCACTTTTTGTAGCAGAAAATACTTTTATACACTTTTTGTTTTTTAACCCGCTACCTAAGATTGCTCTTCCTTTTTGTTTTTTGTTTTTGTTATCCTTCACTAAAGCAGCTCTTTTGAAATGAAGAGTTCTGCCAAATCTTGATGGTAGTAAAATTCACAAAAGGGTTTCAGGGATTTAACTTGGTAAAAGATCTTCCTTTTTTCCCCCAAAAACTACCCCATACTAAGTCAGCTGCAAGCTGTGTTACCCTGAAAGAAAAGCTGTGAGGAAGCAGAATAGTAAGGAGGAAAAAAAGGTGGAAATTGTCACCATTGAGACCCCCCTCCTCTTACTCCTCCTTTTTTTAACCCCCTTCCATGTAAAAAAAGAAAAGACCAACCCCTTGGCTCAGTGACTGCACTCAGTTCACTATGAGGGAGCTTAATGCACCCCACCCTAAAAGTTCCTCTGAAAGAGGGACAGAACCATCCATACACACATTACCCACGCGCACTTGCTCTCATAAACAAACGGCAGACTTGAAAAGAGCAACACACACACATCTCCTTTTGTGTTGTGTTGTCTTCACCGAGCCGTTGACTTGATCTTCACACATCTATATCACCTTCCCTGCTCTTCTCGTAGCATTTTGTCATCGCTTACATCCTTTTCCTTATGCAAAATCCTTTTGAATAACAGTAATGTACAAAAAAATAAATACATAAAAAAATTATATGCTGGATGGAAAAACAAACTTCCATAGCCGGAATTTAAAATCTCCTTTTTCTGGAGGTTTGTGTGTGTGTGTGTGTGTGTGTGTGTGTGTTTGATGGATTAGCTCTATGAGGGACTCAGTGGTGCACTGATATCTTTGCTCAGTGCTCACAGCATGATACACTGGATGCTGGCACGTGCTACCAAGTCTCTCTCCACACACACACACACGCACACACACACGCACACATAAATCTGTGAGCAGGGATTTGGTGTCCAGCAGTGTGCAGACAACTCAGTAGTGAGCTGTCACTGTGTGTGTGAAGCCTTGTTCTTCTAACGGTCCTCTAATCCTTCCAGAGTGGCCCTGATAGCACTAATGACACACACTGGGACACTACAGGGTGCTGCACCTGTGTGTGTGTGTGTGTGTGTTGGAGCCATTACCACTTGCTGTGACACTTAAACAAGATACTTTTTTCTGTCCTCTGCCTTTTTTCTTTCCCCCAGTTGGGATTCTTTCTATATTTGGAACTAAATTTCAAGTGAATCAAACTCACAACCTAAGAAACATGTCTGATGTAATTTGAAAAAAGAAAAAGAAAAGAAAAGCAGAGCAAATAAAAAATAAAAAATGGTCAGCTCTGGGTCAGAAGCAGCTCTGGGAAGATGATGCAGCGGTTTCATCAGGGTTGTTTTCGGCTCCAATCTCAGCAAGGATGACAAAGAAAGTGTGTGTGTGTTAGAAAGAAAGAGTTGACATCACGTTTCAAGGAGTTTGACCAAAGTCAAAACCTGCACCTGTTCTGTCCGACTTTGAAAAGTTTGGTATACAGTAAAGGTTTTTTTTACTTTGTAGCTGCAGTCATATTTTTTATGTTTTTGTCCCTATTTACAGTAAGAACCTTATATATTACTTACTTCTTCTCTTCATGTACAGTTTTTCGAAGTATCCATACCACTCAATTTGTTCTTCTATAGAAAAGCATCTCCATGGCATGTTTCTGCCAACAAGCACAAATTTTCACCAGACTTAAGAAATTTTGCTGTGCCCTGCATGGCTTATGATAAATGATTTCTGTCAGCCATCTTTCAACAATGCTTTTCGGCGTTATGAAGTGCACAACCAACAGTGTCAACAGAAAAGTCCCACCTGAGCTAATGGTTTCCCTTGGATCCACGGTTACCACAAACTTCTTTCTTCGATGTTGCTCTGGTTAATCCTTTCCTCTCCGTTTTCCTTTCCCAGCCTTATAAATTAATCTGGATAAACATGATGTCTTGGTGAGTAGAGTAGTCGTGTCATATCCTTTCCATTCTGGGATTATAGATCAAACGGTGAATCGTTCAAAGCTCGGGATGTTTTAAACTCACATCTCCAGAACTACTTTTCCTCGCTGATGTTGGTCTTCGTGATGCATGTTTGTTCACTAATGTTCTCTTAAAACAAAAGAACCAAAGAAAAAACTCGCAGAACAACACTGCAATTAGATTACTCACAGATGGACTCATTTAACCATTGAATGAAATCATTTTCTCTGTTTTTTTCTTTTATTAAAAAAAAAAATTATGAAGCGTGCCTTTTTTTCTTCCACTCCACAGTTATCCACTCTTTGGCTTATCTCATAAAATCCCTAGTGAGGGAATTTAATTTCTAATCCCACTGAACATGAATGCATGGCATTTTTGCAAGGCAGTTCAGTTATAGCAGTTTATCTAATTAAAGGGCTCTTCAGAAACTAAGGCCTGGAGGACCTGAAATGCGTCATATCTCTCCAGAGGAAGCAGACTGTTTAGACTCATAAACTAAAAAAGTCCCCGTTAGCTTAAAAAGGCGGCAACGATACTGGACTGCCTCTGGCTGCTGGGCAGCCGGCTTCCTGCACCCGCTCATGCACTGCATGTTGGGGCCTCTAACTGACAGGGAAATGAAAGTATGTCCCTCAGTGGCAGGTCCCAACACAACCATAGGTGGTTTTATTATTATTATTATTATTAATAATAATAATATTAATATTATTATTATTATCAATATTTTCCTGTAAAAGGTGCATCCCAAATTAACTTCTCCTTCTGCTCGTCAGAACTCGATATGCATTTTGTTAAAAACATGACTCAGGTTCTGGTCCTGTTATCACTTTCAGGATGCTGGAAGGCTAAAGAATTAAAACTCAGCCGTCGCCTTATCCTCTACATTAGGAGAAAAAAAAAATACTGAAAAGTATCTCAATTCTGCCCTGCTGTTGCTTCCCCCCCCCTTCATTCATGCGAGGGAGACGTTTCCGTCTCTGTGTCTGTACCTAAAAGACCCATTTGCCTCTTTGTATGTGGGGAGGAAAGAGGGAAAATGGAACAATCTGCCTGCCCCTGTGTGTGTGTGTCTGCGTGCATGCGTGTGTGTGTGTGTGTGTGTGTGTGTGTGTGTGTGTGTGTGTGTGTGTGTGTGTGTGTGTGTGTGTGTGTGTGT
>CAEGAF010052135.1:0-37699 GCA_903067075.1 Micropoecilia bifurca
AGAGAGAGAGAGAGAGAGAGAGAGAGAGAGAGAGAGAGAGAGAGAGAGAGAGAGAGAGAGACAGAGAGAGAGAGAGACAGAGAGAGAGAGAGAGATTTCTCCTTCCTCCGCTCACACCGAGCGCTCCGGAGACAGAGACAGTTACATATAGAGTCCACAACTTGTTCTTCTGTGGCAACCATCAGCAGGGAAGGGAAGTAATAATGACACGGATTTATAAATGTTATTAAATACGCGGGCAGCGATCGGCATGGGAATCCACGATCAGGCGATGAGAAGTTGTTTCATCCGGCTGATCGTGTGAGCGCTGCTGCCGGCTTCCAGCAAGAAAACTCATGGTAGGCTTAATTCCTCGTATTGTTAATATTGCATCACCGCTGCTTGCCTTTTTATTTTTCAAAAAGCCAAATCTTTACATTTAGCCACCCCCCCACATGCGTTTGTGAAGGGAGCTGGTGCAGAGATGGAAAAGTTTTTTTTATGGTGGGGGGAAACTGATTTGACTCTTAGTGTGTGTCTCTGTTTGTTCCTACAAGCGGAGACATCACCTAATATAACGGAGTCCTTTCAGCGATCAGGCGCCCGCTGCCTGCGCACAGAATGAATGGCTCACTATGTATTCTAATCAAACCTGTCTCGTTTTGCTGCGATTTAAAGTGGAATACTGTTATTGTGTGTAAAAAAAAATAAAGAAAAAGAAAAGAAAAGACAATTCAAATCTGATCAATCAGATTTGCTGGAACGGTCAAGAATAGATGATTCAGAGGCGATTTATAATTTTTAAAAAATTATATATATATAAATCGTATATATATATATATATATATATATATATATATATATATATATATATATATATAAAAAAAAGATTTAGATGCAATTTATGAGAGAAAGAAAAGGTTTGTCTCTTTACCAAAGAGAGAATTTGAAACCTGAAGAAGCACCAAGTGGTCCTCTGTTGCCTTTGTCGGAGCAAAGACTCCCACCAGACCACATACTGTTAGAAACACATGTGAGGATGTGTGGAAGCATTTCCATCAGATTTTAAAGCTACCAACCAGACATTCTTATCAAATAAATCAAACAGCTTGTCACCTGTAGAGCCTCCCATGGTCAGTTTAGTTTTTATTTATTTTTTGTTACTTCTGCTATGTGCTGTAAAAAAAAATTTTTACAGCAAAAAAAAAAAATCCCCTCTGGAAAAAAATAAGCCTTCACAAACAAATGACATAAGGCAAAACTGGATTTACTGGCAAAATTTGTGCTAACAAAAGGAACTTGACTTTGTTTCCCTCTTTGCTTCCTGTATACAGACGTTTTAAATACATTTTGATGGGAAGTAACACTGATTTTCTTTCAAAGAAATTTGTATATAGCAAAGAACGGACAAGAGAGTTGTGTGGATTTTAGGAAATTCACCTCAAAAAAGCAGCTTGTGAAAAGGATCGGAGCACGCTTGAATGAGGACATTTCATCATCAAAGATCTCCAGCAATTATTTTATTTTTCAGTTGGTTGTCTAAATATTTTGTATGTCCGTCTATCCATTATCCATCACTTAATCCAGAATTGGTTTGTGGGTGTTGGGGGAGTGGGTGGCAGCCTGAGCACAGAGGTCCATCCTTCCTTCTCCTCAGTGACTTGGACCAGCTCCTCTGGGGGAATCCCAAAGAGTTCCCAGGCCAGGGAAACACCCCAGCCTGAATATTCCATATTCCATATTCTATCTGTATGAAAACATTAAATATTGGTGAAATACACTGTTAAACTTTTTTTCTACTGTGACATATGTCCTTTGCAGTTCAAATGAAAACCAAACCTGGGTGCATAGTGTTACACCTTTAAACTGACACTTTGATTCAGTTTCACCATTCAATTTTTTTGAGTTCACAACTAAAATCAATTAAGGTGAATCTGAATATCCTAAAGGGAAATTCAGCATGATGATTTTCCTGACATTTGCTCTGCGTCTTATAGCTAAAAGCATAGTTTGCATAGATACGTCAAATGAAAAGAAGGATTTCATAACATCATGTTTACACTCCAGACTAACAGGAATTGAAATAGCAACTTTGGTCAATAGAAATGAAAAAAATACTCTAAACTGAAATCGTTCAAATGCATTTATTTTTTCTGTATTTTTTTTAGCTATGCCAGTGGTTGCATAATTTTCAAGCTAATATATTTGGCTCCAATCTCAGTGCCTAAAAGATTTTTAATTTGCTGCACTTGAGCTTTCAATAAATCACCCATCGTGTGTCACCTTTTTTTTTTTTTTTTTTTTTTTTTGCTGAACGTGGTTTCAAACATAAAGGTAAACGTGAAACGAGCACAGCAGGGTGGGAATAACTTTAATGCTGAAGCACATTGTAACTTCTGTGTAAATCTACTGACAGCAGCTTAAACAGCAACATATTTTTATTTTTAGCTTATACTACAGTTGTCACTGAATTTGAATTCATTACCATACATTACAACATACCAATAGTGACAGTTTGCCTGTGGTCGTTTCAACCTAAGCGCATCCTGTCTTTTTAGTTTTTATTTTTTTAATAAATTCTTAGGAATCTTTAACAGTGACCGGCAATATTAACCATTGTACTCCAATTTTGTGCATCTGAAACTGACAGGAAGTAAAAGACAGGCGGCGAAACCAATAGCCAATTAAGAAACATGAAGCCAGTAATGTACCTGTGCACCTTACATACAGCCAACACGCCAGTAGAGGTTTTATGAAAAAAGAGAATGCAATGTCACTTCTACAAAGCTTAATATGTCTTATTGTGATTTTATTTGATAAACCCAACACACATTAGCACAAAAGTATGAAGTGAAAGTAAAATAATTCAGGATTTTTCATTATTTTTATTTTACAAATAAAATTTAAAAGGGATAACATTTTGCTTAGCATCCATGAAACAATACCTGGGGGAACAACCATTCACTGCAAGTTACACCTTCCTCCATAAGTTTACTGCGGCTACGGCTACATGGCTTGTGAAGAAGGTCTACACATTTTCACAAAGACCAGATTTGTGGAGTAAGTGATGAGCAGCTGTGTCAACAGATTCTTCCACCTGAGCTACAGCTCTCTGCTTGCTCCCTCAGAGCTTCCACAAACCTCTTGCATGCTTTTCTGATTAAATCCTGTACGCACGGGTGGATGGGCATTTCTTGTTGGGTTTTGCAGTTGCACTTCATTGTTTTCATTTTCATAAGGTGGACTGAACTGGTCAAACTGCTCAATATCCCCTCTGATTAAAATTTGATCCAAATCGCGTCAAGTCAGGCCAGCATTTATAGGCCACATCGGCTGTTGCATAACAATGCTCTTTTACATGATGCAACAAGAGATTGACGTCGGCGGCGGGTGCAACTTCCCTTGCAAGTTGATAAAAGACCATGTGGGGAAGCTGAGACGCACAGTTGGCATTCTGAATGTGAAGGGGATTTTCTTCCTTGTTGAAACGTATTATTATACAAAGAGTGGGATGGGTGATTAGGATGATTTAGACTTGGTGTAGAGAGCGTGGTCTCCAGCTGGCACAGCTCGGGTTCTGCTTCCTTTCGTTTCATCTCTCCCACGAGCTGATTTCTGCGGAGCGCACCAGTGTGTTTTTCTGCCAATACAAAAGCAGAGCTGCAGAACCTTTTGCTCAGCGTTGATTTAGATGTAGCGTTCTGATGGAGCATTCAGTCACAGCAAACATACACACAGCATTGCATACCTCTTGTGTCAGTTTTGAGTTGTCAGTCACATATAAATCTGATGGATTTTTTATTTTATTTTATTTTTTCCAGACTTGTGATTTTAGGGGTAAACCTGCTGTTTGGTAGGAGTTACTGAAACACAGACACAACGAATGTCTTTGTTATTTAAATATTCACAAGAAAAAGTAAAAGCTGTGGGGACATACAGAGTTACTGTGGAGTCAGAAAAAAATATGGAATTTGATTTGCATAACTTCCAGACGTGGGGTGACTGTGGCGACAGTGGTAGCAGATCATCCTGTAACCAGTGGGTTTCCGATTTGTGGCACCAGTGGATTGCAGCTCCTGTCCGACAGCTTCATAGCTTTCCACCATCAGAGTGTGGGAATGGATGAATGACTGGATGTAGTGTAAAGCATTTTGGAGTCATCTGGACTGGATGAGTGCTATAAAAGTACAGGCCGTTAATCATGTATGGAACCAGGATGTAAAATATGGATGGCAAAGCTTGATTTCTATTTTATGCCCCCCATAAACTTTTATGAAAAGTAAGCAATTAATTAATCGATTCATTATGAACTTGTGTAGTTTTACTCTGAAAACTGGTTACAAATAATGGAAACATTTGGTAAAATATGAAAACTCTGTTTTACCTCACAATTTAGGAGAACTTAATCAATTTATTTAAAAAAAACTTTCTTTGATATTGTTTTAAGAATAAAGCTTAAAATAATTTGGTATTAAGCCTGTTAAAAGAGCAATACCCTTATCAGGTTGGACCACAGCAGGGATTACATGTTTCTGTGACTTTGAACCAACGTTGAGCTGCAGACTCGCTTTGTACAAGAGGGACGACTAAAGAGTTTTCTTAGCAAAACATGCTAATTGAACTATAAGCAGCTGCTCCGACAATAGACAACTTGCACTTGAATTACCGTGCCATCCTGCATTTAATGTCACATAGATTTAACACACTGCTGTTCTTGTTTACGCTTATGCTTTAATGTGCTTTAATTTTGCTCCAGGAGCACGCCATAAATCTTCAAATAGAAGCCCTGTTGGTGTGCTGATTTATCAAAATCAGCTACAGATTAGAAGCTGTAATAAACACCGTGCTGTGTGACCTCACTGCTGCTGCTAGGCTCCGTTTACCCCACGTTTCTTTGTCTTTTGTGAGATAAGAGGCCTGTCTGAGAAAATTTAACATCATTCCAGGCGATCAAGGTTCTGCAACCAGAGACTTCCAGGTTCTAGCCCCGGTTTGATAACTCTGGCACCTCTTTTATTTACTTTTCTTCACCATATAGTTTTTTCTATCCTGAGACCTTGAAGCGCCATGTTGTGTTTCTTAAATGGAGCATCTGACCTGGAGTCATTTTATTTCTGTCTTTGTGCCACCTAGAGTCTGCGGTGCATGTGGGGGAGCTCAACAGATCGTGCATGACTATCCCCTCATTTTCAAACCACATGGAGACATTTCCTTATTTCTAACATGCTCTGCCTGGTCAAACTGCAGTGATGTGTTTCTACAATGTTGAGCTGCTTCTCTCTGACCAAGTCACAGGAGATTGGAGAAGGATTAGAGGAGTAACAATATGAAAATATAGTTTCATTTTGTTTTTTTCAAAAATTGTATATATGGACTATGCTAGGTAACTGCAGTAGGAATAGTTGTAGCACTCATCAAAGTTACACTGGACTGTTAAACAACTTCTCAAGGGAGTTGATTGAGCTGGTTTTAACATCCAATAATTTTCAGTCAGCAACTGCATCAAATGACAGTAATTCTTGAGTTTTTGAGTTTCGATGCAAAAATTGGGATAATCTTGCAAATAAAACCAAAATCTGAAATAGTTTGCAGTCGTTTGCATTCTTTGTTCTGACGGTCTGATGGATGACTGCGAGCACAAGCAGCCGCTGAGCGCTGCTAAAAATGCCAGGATGTTACATGGTTTTACTGTGGTTTGCTCATCAAGCTTCTAACTTTAGCTTGCTCTCAGTTACGGTGGAAAAAAAAACACAACAACTTTTTTGCTGAACCAGTAGTGCCTTGCTAAGTTTGCCACAATCACAAAGCACAAGAAAACAACAAATAACAAAAATCTCTTCCTACAGTCCAGCATTTACAGTGAGTAAATTCAAGAGAAAGCCACAGAGCAAAAGGTTGCGGTCTGTATTTAGGAAGGCTTTGAAAATCAATGCTGCTATGTCAAACAGCCACTGCTTTATGTGATTGTAAGTGGTTAACGCTGAGACAGAGGCCATCATTTGTAAATGTCAACCATCTTTATTGCACCTCGCAAAAGTTTTCGTACCAGCTGAACTTTCCACATTTTGCAACAACCGTTACCGTGAATTTACGTGACAGACAAACAGAAAGTAGCAGCGCATAATTATGAAGCGGGATAAGATCGTGCAAGGCTGTCAAAGCCTTTGCGAATAAAAATATGCAAAGTACAGCGCGGATTCATATTCCGCAACCTTAAATCAAAAATGTTTTTACGCTGCAGTTAGAGCTGAAGGTTTTGGGGGATTTGTCTCGAAAACATTTGCTCATCCACAGACTGAAAAACTGTGAAAGAGTCAAAGGGGATGAATCCTTTCGTGAGGCATTGTTGGATTTTTTTCATTGACCTGTTTTGCAGTCCAAAATGATGCATGTCAGTGTAATTGGTGATGCTAAATTGACTGCTTGTTTGTCTTGCATGTCCTTGTGATGGATTGGCCATCTGCCCAGGCTCTATCATGCCTTTTGTCCTTTGGCAGCCAGCAGAGGCTCCTGTCCCCTCGCAACCTTGAGGAGGACAAAGTGGGTTTAAATGGATGAATGACAGCCACACTATCAAACAGGAATGTGGGCTTTTTCATTTATATAAAAAAAGGGATTATTGGATGTTTTGGAAGCATTCTTTATGAAAAGAAGCTGTTAGGCTTTTAAAAGTCACGAAGAAAAAAACTGTAATTATTTTCCAACACCTTTACAGACTTGATAGTTCAATAAGAGTAAAATTTGGATAAAACAATTAAGAATTTTTTTTATTTGTGCACGATCATTGATTTCAATTTAAGTCAGGAGTTTGTGTTCTTAATGCACTACAACATATTGCATACATCAATGGCATTCCAGCTATTGGCCATATTTGCTTCTGTGTCTGTAAGCTCTTAAAGATCTCTTAAAGATGCCAGCTACACCTTCACACCTGTCATCAGTCGTCGTTTCACAGCATACATTTTCACTCTCTCTTGTTTTTTTTTCTTTTTCTTTTAGCTAAGTGTCAGCAGGCTCTGGTTTTAGACTGAATAAAAGCTGGAGACAATATCTGACTGCTCTCGGTTTCTGCATGATGAGTAGGAGACGGACTTTGAAGGAAGTGATGCGTGCCGAGCATCCGGTGATGGATGGATCCTCCAGTGAAGTTAACATTATTTATGTGTGGTGAGAGCGTTGGATCGCTGCTCGGGATTTATGTTGCTGTGGATGAGCAACCACTCTAGAACGTGTTGTCTGTACAAAGTAACAGACCAGGCTGTTTGTCACTGAGACTGATGAGCTTCCAGTGATTAAGCTACCGCACTGACAAACATTCGTCAGCTTTATCGGGTGAGTGACTTGCTACCAGTTTTTCTATTTAGGTGGCAACTTAAATATTTATCCTGTTTTGTTTTCTTCCCTTGTAAAAACAGTTGAAATGAATTTTCCAACCCAGATTTCTACTGAAGCCTTGGTTTCATGTATTGAAAATGCAAAGCATCCATTATCTATAACCGCAGATTGATTCCAGCATGGAGAATAAATCGTGGTGAAAATAAGAGGCGTTTTAAAGCCAAATACGCAACGAATTATATCTTACAACCTAACAACGCAACCTGGAACATTTTAGAGGAAACTAGACAAATCAGTAAAACAATGGCATGGAATTTGCATGCACTGCTCGGCCTTTGAGGTGCTGAGTAAGAGGGGTAAATCTCACACACCACAGTGCCAAGGTTTGGGGTCATTGCTTATGCTAATGATGCATGCTAAACCAAACTGTTTTTTCTTCCCTTACCATCTGTGTCCAGTTGTGCCTCATGTATGCGACTTGGCATCTTAGCACAGGCCCCGTCTGTTTGTAGTTTGATTTATAGCACTGAACATTTGGATTGGCTGAGATTTTCACAGTAAGGATGTAGCCATATAAAAATCTTGTTTCATGCTTACTGTGTGAAAATTCATCCCAACTATCAATACTGACACGGTGTTGTTAAGAAAATAAAAAGAGAAGCCTATTATAAGCTGAAGGCAATTCATTGAGATTTGAACAAGTTGGAAAAACTGGATTTACAGTTTTTTTGAAGGGAGCTGGTTTTTGGAGAGACGTTCAAAAGACTGGCTCATTCTTACACATATCGCTTTAAAGAAGCCAGTCTGGGTTAACTAGGAGAAATTATAGCTTAAGATATTTTGGTAACACTTTATTTGAAGGGGGGTGACTAAGACTGTCATGACATTGCCATAAACATAACATAACACCTGTTATAAACATGAATAAGCCTTCATGAATATTTATGACTTTTGTCATAAAGTCTCATTCTGTAAATTATGACACTTTTAATACAAAGTTGACATTATTCAAAATGTCTTTGTTATGACAACTTGGCATTAACCAAGAAATCATTACTGTTTAAACTTTACATTTAATAACATAAAGTTACCTAATTTTTAAAGTGCAATCAGTAATACTTTTAGTACAAATGTATATCAGTAATGATTTCTTGGTTAATGTCCCTGAAGGTTGCCCCTTCAGGCAAAGGACAAATTGAGATATACCCCAGTATGGCTGCTCACTAGCCACTCATGTAAAACTAACATGAACATCTCAGATGTCAGTGGTATTTATATATCAAATAATTACAACTCAGATGATGGCAATGATATTTACATATCAAATAAGTACTGTGTAGACTGCTGTGCTCCTCCCCTTGTGCTTCAGTCAAATCTGGCCACAGTGTCTCAGCCAGATTTAAGTGTAAGCATAGACTAGGCCACTTCAAAACCTTCATAAAAGATGTTTGGATGGGTGAATCATTGTGTCCTTGTTTACATTTCCCTCTTTTTCTTACAATGAGGTCACTGACTTTTAATTTTTTTTTGTCTCAGCGATAAGCCAGAACTGACCAATGATTTGGAAACACAAAAAAACAACTGCAATGTAAATCAGCACTAAAACTAAATGTCAGTTCATGTGTCTGTTTAGAAGAATTCAAAAGACGAGAGGTAGCTCACCCATAAATGGCCATGTTTATGTGTGGGGGTTTCTGCATCTCCTTTCCACATGTCACGCTAATGGGCCATAGCACCAATCTGTGGGAGCCTAAACAATCCACAACTCCACAGAGATTTGTGTTCATATTCCAATTACCTCTAGCTTCTCTTTTTAAATAAGCAATCATTCACTAGCACATTTGTTTACCGCAGCTATATGTGCTTTGTTGCATAACCCACAAACCCCACAGAATGACAGCTCGTTGTTCTCCCACCTGACCGGGTCAGCCGCTTCGTTTTTTTTATTATTTTCTTTTTTACCAACCGTACAAGTCGTGCAGCTTAACATATTTTTGGGAGTGTAAGCAGCAGCCGGCCTGAGGTAGTTGTTTACTTGGCTGCAGGAGCGACTAAGATCAGAGGTCAGCATTTCCTTCTGTTTCAAGCAAATGTCCAGCTCAGGTGTCACATGCGTACTGGAGATTTTTTTCACAGGCAGCAAGCAGACCCACTAAAAGGCCTGGCTGGGGTCACGACGAGTTTGTAAGAATGTTATTTCCAATCCCAGGTCTATCATTTTGTGGGATTATCCCTGCCTGGTTAATTTGAAGCCAGAGTTTCATATCTGTTCAGGCAGCTGCTACCAATATGAGCCACTGGCCTTGCAGAGAAATGGTTATGCTTCGTGAGATGGATGTGTTATTGGGGAAAATCTCTCAACCTTCCTCCATTTATCAGGATTTGGCCAAGCAGGTAGTTTTTATGTCCTGTAATCCACTTCCTAGAGGGAACAGAAGACGACACATTTATTATTTTGATTTACCTGCAACATGAATTAGAATGTAAGTAATCCACTTGCTGGAGGTGGAACATATTGGCAACCTTGGACATTAGAAATGTGAGCAAAAAAAACACCCAAACATTTTTTTGCTCACCTTTAATTTTCAGAATTAACTGATCTGCCTGTCTGTTCAGCCTGGGGAATTTGTCTAAAGCTTCATTATTGGGAAGACTTGTATAATGCACCAGAAGGAAGATAAAGCTCAAAATCCTATGAATTGCGAATTCGAAGGCCAAGTTAATATTATGGATCCGCTGGGAGGTCCTCTGTGTAGCCTTCCTAAAACTGTATTCATCAGACCTGCTCCCGGGTGGAGAAATAGGAAGACAGCTGACACGGTTATGGCCTGCGTTTGTCTAATTCACACATTTTCTTGGCAGTCCGGAGCTAATGCTTGGTCTATGCACATTTTCCTATCTGGCAGGAGGCTCAGCCCAGTTGGACAAGAGTGTTGACAAGGTGTGAAAGTCTACTGCATAGGATTTAGACACAGGAGGATTTAGAGATGAAACAAGAAACAGGTCTGCCCATACCACCACTTTTAATTCTTCTTTTCATAACCATAAAAAAGAAGTGTAGTTTTAAAAAGCCACTTTTAGTTCACTGTGCTAAAACCTTAATTTGATTAAGAAAACATTGCTTTTGTGTAATACATCAATTTCCTGTGGAGATGTGGAATCTCCTAAATCGAAAGACGCTATCGCGATCTTCAACCCTGATCTTAATATTTTGGTTTTGTATTGAACTGAACTACAGTACTTCAATACCAGATTCATCCATTATGAAATTAAATATTGTGACTCAGCATCCAACTGTCTTCTAAAAGTTGTTGTATGTGGTGATGCCGTCTGCAATAAATATGTCCAGTAGCGGTCAGTCTTGCAGCAAATTTGAAAAGGCCTCTACGACTGTCTCATGACTGTCACAACACACTAACACCCCATCTAGAGCAGCAATTGGCCAAGGTGGGCATGCACTGTGGACACTGTGGACAGGCCAAAACAGAAACACACAAAACAAACAGTCATGCACGCGCACACTCTTTACCTAAGAGCGATTTAGATCAGTTGACCTAACAGTGATCTTTTTGGACTAGGTGAGAAAGCCAGAGTACCCAGACAAAACCCAATGGAAGCACAATTAGAACATGCAAAGTCCAAGAAGTAAGACCTGAGTCTGAAAATTAAAATCCATGCTCTACGTGCTGCAGGCGAATAGTGCTAACAGCTTTGATAGAGCTTATTTCACAGCTCCAACAAAAAGCAGTTCTTTGTGCATTTTTCATTCTGCTTTAAAATACAGTTGAAATGATTGTGTAGGCAATGGCTTTAACTGTGGCCACCATCAAAGCAGCACAAAAAACACTAGCTCTCTTCTACAGAATTTTCCCTCCGACAAAATTTTCACATTCATAAATCAAGGTTAACGTCTGTGCTGTTTTTTCAGTTACTGCCTGTATGATGGCGATAAAACCTATATGTGTGACAGACTACATTATGCTACAGCTTCATTCCTCTGACCATCAGTGCTGGAGCTGCAAATTTGCTTGAACATTCCCACTCAGTCACAGTAGCACTGCAGTGGAAAAAAAACCCCCATCTTATATTATAAATATGTTAGTTTTGAAGGTTAGATTATGGACCTTTATGATTTAAAACAAGGAGAGAAATCTATAGCATACGTACAGAGACTCTACCTTCACCTGCGCCTTCATACACACAGATGAACACTGCATTTGTTGAGCTCTCACCTTGAAGTAAAAATGTTGTGGCACTTTTCTGGATACAAAACAAAAGTTTTGCCCCCTGAAAAACCCAGAGTACATCTTTTGTGTGGCGCAATAGTCCTGCCAAAAAGGAATGACAAAAAAAGTAAAAGTAAAGTTTGTTGGTTTTTGTTAATCTTCCTCCTCCGTCTCCTCGTCCTGTTCTTTTATTAGGCCAAGTGTGTGCTGGCTGGTTTGAGCTGGAAATGGCAAATGCCAGGAAAAAGCAACGCTAGAGAGTTTTAAAACGGCCGATCTGGAATCACTTCTGTTTGCTTTAGGAAATCATCACAACCCTGATGCACAGTGAGTCTTCTATCGTGCAGCGCAGTATTGTCAACTTTGCTATTATTATAATTAATGACTACTCACAGGAACAATGCTGAGGAAAAAAAAACATGTTTAACATTGTTTTAATGTTTTTGTATATTTTAGTTTTTGAAATCAAATCAGAATTGGTCAACAGCCGTTTGGGTCGCTCAGAGCTTTACAAAAAATGTTAAATGGCTATAAAACTCTGATCAGTGCATTTTTATTTTTTTCTGCTTTACTTATCATTCAGTTTATTCATATAGAACGTAACGTCTTCTCTGCTAGGCCTTTCACGCTGTAGCTCATTACCAAAATCAATAATTTAAATGGTGGCCATTGTTTCTCCACACTTTTTAACGACACCGTCATAAGCACTTATCCACCTCAGGGGGAGACCGCTGGTGAAATTAAGACAATGAATAAAATATAAGAAGGAGAAAAGTGCTGAACTGGGACGCTGCCTGCGATCTCAGCTAAGCAGCAGTAATGAATTGAGGAGCATAGGCCACCTTACCCATCACCCCTCTGTGTTATAATTTGACCCCTTATGGTTTTGGTTAAGCCAAGGGCAGATCTTCTGGTCTCCACATGTACTGGTTTTCCTGGTGTCCTTCTTTGCTTTTTGGGGGTTATAGTCTAATATCATTTAGCCAATTGCACATGTTATCTGGATAAGAGAGATGGATGACTTTCACTATAGTAATTTCTAATTCACAATGAATTTTTATCTCCTCCTTTTTTCCTGTGATTGTGCTTTACATGATTGAATTAATGCTGGAGAGCCTGAGGGTCTGCAGAGGGTATAAGTAGTACATTTGACAGGTCAGAGCATCGTCTCGCTATAAAACACTGGTTTCTTTGTGGTGTATTGTACATATATAGCCCAATGAAGCCTCCTTTCCAGATGCTCTCTTTTCCTGTCGAGTTATGCAGGCAATTAATTTCCTCTTTCACTGCCCTATTTCTTCTCGCTTCATTTATGTGCAGCAATGATGCTTTTTCCAATTGATTTCCCTAATTTAATGAATGCTACTTGGTTAATGGTCATAACCACAGATGCACCAATGAGGGTGTTCCTGATATTTTTGAGGTCTGAACAGATGATATCGATTTTAACTAGTTTTGATTTTTATTTATTTGTTTTTTACTTACATGGCCTGTAAATAATAAAGGTGGTAGTTTTGAGTGCAACAGAAATAGAAGAGCATATGTTGGCACGGAACTGTAAAAACTGATCAGGGCTGATCTGATGTTCTGCGCATTCACTTGTGCATCTCCAGTTACAACTCATTGAATTAGTTAAGTCATTGAATTAGTTTCCCTTAAAAAAGTAGCTGCCGGAAATCTGACACTCTTCATCACCCTGAACATGACATTTCCACAGTGAAGCAGTTTAGACGGCGTCATGCGGTGGGGAAGGTTTTTTTTTTTCCAGCAGAAAATGGGAAGCTGGCCAGACTTGGAAAATACCTGAATAAGACAACAACCCCAAACGTCAAACCACAGTTATTATGAAATGATTTAGATTGTTGCTTATTGAATACATGGCAGGTGAAACTCCAGACTCCAGCCTTTGTTGCAACACTTAAGATGACTTTTTATGGGATGCTCTACTTTTAGTCTGACTGAGCTTCAGGTATTTTACAAAAGTGGATGGGGACAAAGTTTAAGTCAGTATATATGTGGCTGGAAGGGATGTACGCCAAAGAACTGCAGCTGAAATTCCAGTAAATGGTGGTTCCACAAAGAATTTATTTAAATAAGCCTAAGCTGAATATTTTTATTTGAATAATTGTTTGAAAGATCCTTTTCCTTCTGCTTCATAATTATGAATAATTGTGTTGCGCCATCAAATCGAATCCCAGCAAAAATACTGAAAACAATCTGGCTATAGTGTGTTGGGAAACGTTTGCAACCCCCTGTATAAAATTTCATGGGAACCTGTGTGAAGTGAATCAACAGGAAAGCTTTTGTTAGGTTACCACTATCTCTTTGTTGGCGTTTCTGTGTTGGTAATGCTTTTTGTTTTTAGCTGTTCACCTATTCTTATTATGAAGGTTACCAGAAATCCCATTTGATCTGGTTACAGCTGATTTAATTGATCAAATATAATAAGCCTGAAAAATCCAAACAAATAATTAGACTAACTGGACATGTCCATACGGAGCTGCTCATGATTTAAACATACGAGTTCTGCTTTGTTTTTGGACACACCTCGCAAAACAAAATTGCCTGCTGTGAAGTGAATGTGGTGTTATTTCTCTTTGTACATGTTTATCTCCAGCTCTGTTTAACCAGTCATGAATATAAACGGTTTCACGGCTGTGCCTTTCTTGCGCTGGCCTCGTGCTGAACTTTAATTACTGAAAGCAGCCTGGTGGAAAAGCATTTCTTTTCCTGCGGACACACAGTTGCTCCCTCCCTCTTCTCTTCCCCCCCCCCTCCCGCCTTTTTGTTCCTCTTTCTGACCGCTCTCCACCGCATTCTTGCCCTGACCGTATTTTCTGTGTCTTTGGTGGCTGAGAACCAGCACCCTGCTTCCCTCGTTGTGAAAATGTTAAAGAGGTCATGGCAGTCCAAAGTGGATGAGCAAAGAGGGAGCCGACACTAAAAGCGCACACTCAATTTACTTGGAAGTTTTAAGTCAGCTATTTTGTTGGAAAAGAAGCCATAACGGGAGCCGAGTACAAATATTCAGCTCCCGAGTCATTAGCTGAAGCTTCTACCCTTCAGGTTTTGCTTGTTTTCTTTGGAGCACCTGTAATTGGTCCCATGTGGCTTGTTTGGTAGACGAGATAATCCCCTGAATATCAACAGATAGATGAAACGTCTCGGAGAAGTGTTTGACAGCTTTTGCAAGACAGCTGTCCTGGGAGACTCCATTGATTGTATGTTTTTCATAAAAACTCACGTTTTTCCTTTTCCATCCTCCCTCTCTGGTTTTTCTGCTACTTTCGTGTCCATGTAACCTTGGACCTGTTTGTTTTTCTACTCCCGTCATAGATCTATCTTTCTTCTTAAGCTTTCACTCGTGTGATACAGCAAAAGACAAGACAAAATTGTCCAGTGAGGTTTTAAACTTTGGCTTTCTGTGAAAACAAAGATCAGATTTGCTTCGGCTCTAGTGAATACTCACTCTGTCAAAAACATGACTGAGTGAGCACATGACGTAGTCTCTACATCTAAGTGTGATTTCTATTGCTGCGCAATGTAAACAGCACAGAATAATAAAAGACGGGCTGACATTTAAGAAAATCTCCTGTCGTAGGTTCTCATGAGGAAACCCACCAGTTCTACCACAGACTGCAGTAACTTGCAAAAATGCATTAACTTCCAATTTCCTCTGAAAATGGAACAACCACAAAGGGATTTTCACAAAGGGGTAAAAAAAAAAATCATTTTATGTCTTGCAGTAACCTTGTGTACTCATTGTGTTGTGCTGGTTCAGTGCTTCTGTGATGAATTGTCTCTTCCCTTAACTTTTGCAGATGGTTCACATTCTTGCTTTGTTTTTGAAAACTTGAAGCTGTGCAGGGTGCCACTGACTTCACTTGTGATTTGTGGACTCAAAGACGACTGGTTTATGACAAAAAATGTTTTTGTCAAAGAGACATTTCCTCATAAAACCTACAAACCTGGTGATGGGACTAACTATGTGCGCTTGCTTTGTTTTCGTTTTCCATGAATTGACTTTTTGAATTAGAGTTGTGTGTCTTTGTGCTCCTGTCTTGATGCAATTAAGTTGCAAAGCTGATCCTGGACCAATGCCTTTGTGGTGTTTTTTTTCTGTCACTCTCAATCCCTAGTTAGTCAAAGCTGGCGGCTTCTCCTGCTGAACCAGGTAAACGTTTAAAAGGATTAAAAAGGGAGTTTCTTTCCACTGTCACCTTGTGCTTGATTAGAATTGTGGATTGCTGTGAAATCAACGGTTTGATGTAATCTCCTGGGCTTCATTAAGAGCTTTGTTCCAATTAAAATGATTTAATTAGATTTTGACTACATTATTACAGTATGTTGGAATGGATAGTATATATAGCATTGATTTTGGAGCCAACTGGATCCTGTAGACTTGATTTTTAAACTTGACCCATCTCTCTTGGGCTCTACACCACACAGACTTTTCTGCAGGTGAAATTATTTCCCTGCTGTGCTTTGAGAAATTACAGGCTTGCGGACTGCTGTCACTGTCTGGGAACGCTTACAATAGACAGCCTTCGGCAATACCGAGAACTACAGACCAGTATGTACGTATTTCAGTATAAATCTATTTTTATTCCCGTTTCGGTCCACACATTCAACAACAACACGCCGCATTTCATTTTTACGGCTTGACAAAAGCTGTAATAAAGTTAGTCTGAAATTTCATTTGCTTCAGCGGGTGATTTAATGGTTGTTAACAATTGACTGGGATTCATCAGAAGATACATAAAAGATATTGTGTTTGGTCGGCACCGCAGATCTTCACACACGCATTGTGAATGGACAATGACACACAAAGAAAATAATTATTGAGCAAAAGAAAAGAAAAGAAAAACGAATGGTACAAAAACAAAGCAATTTGCAGAAAGTGATGGGTTGAGAAAGTGTTTTTTCTTTTTTTTTTCTTCCTTAAATGGGGTTGGGGGAGTTGGAGGAGAGTAGACGACAGATCTAAACAAATCTGCCTGATTGTGTGTCTGATTGTTCTGTTGCTGAACGGCAGGACAGAGAGGTCTGTCTCTGATTATTTGTTTAGGCCCTGGCCAGTTCCATTTTCGTACGGAGGAAGCCATCAGCACAGGACACATCCCAGCACCACTGTGTAACGCCTACGTATTTGAAGTTAATCACACTTATTATCAGTTCAGACTAATTCTTTCCATCTTTCAAGTCAAATTATTCTGCTCTTCACTTACAAACCTCATAAATAGGATTTTTTTTGTCTTCCTAACGATCCTACAAATAAAAAAAGATATTCTTGACCATATATGTCAGTGTCTTGTTATTACTTGCTATTAAACTCTTCAGTATTTATCTGCAGTCAGTAATTTGAGCTGCAATGTTACCTCACTGTTTTCAAAATTTTATGTCAAATGTTACCTTCAAATTATGACATTTCCTAATTACAATTTGCATAGTTACTGTTAACGACACAGTGGGGCTCATCAAAACATATTTAAATATAACTCGATGCACCGTAAGATTTTTTTTTGTTTTAGGGTGAAAGCACATTGCAATTAACATAATAATTTCATATAACACAATCAACAAACTATATTACAGAAATCCAAATCTGCACTTTTTTTCTGTCCTTAATGACTCATTATGCAAAAGAAAAGAAAAGAAACAATTATCGACTGATAAGTTTCAGTAACTCACAAATACAGAGATTGTTTAGCAACCATGTTCTCTGACCAGAAATAAATTAGCTATCTGCTTATGAAATGCAAAATAACTCTACACTAACATTGTTATAGGTAAGAGGATTTGTCTGCTGAAAAGGTCACATATCCAACCTTTTCTTCTTTTTGTGTTCACAGGCCCCGGGGCATGTTTATGATTGAGTTAAACCATTTTATCAGGTTTGATAGACAGTTGCGACATATTTGCTGTATAAATTTGGCAGATCTGTCAACCTTCCAGTGGCCTGCTGCTAGAGTTAGCAGACTGATGGATTTAGATGCGTCTTCCCTTGAGAATGACATTCTCTCATCAATGACACAGCTCACACCTCTTTTTTCTCTGTATTCCCTCCATCTTTCTGGTATATTTGCCTTTCCTTGCTCTCTATCTGCATTTTACCTTCACTTGCCCCTATTACTTCCCTCTTAGAAATTGAAGAGGAAAGGAATCCCTCTCACTCCAGCATTTTTAAGTACTAAGAGCTAAAACAATTCCTAATTTTTGGATTCCTAATTTTGGAACATTTTGTTATTTCTCAGTAGCTTCTTCACCCCAGTTTTACAGGCTAATAAACCAAGAAGACACCATAAATTAATGTATGGTCAAGCTTTCAGTGTAATGTACAATCCCTTTTGATGGGAAATGAAATATTTCTACTTATTGAAAGTGACAATTATTCAATGGCGGAGTAAAAGACTCGATGAAAATTTTGTTCTAGAGGATTTTTTTAAACGTTTCTTTAAAGTCTTTCTTTAGCCAGCAGATTTTAACTATTTTAGACCCTGTGTTGCACATTGCTCTGATGTATAACCTGCATAGCCTGGAATGTGATTGGTATGCATGTTTAAACCAGTAGAGATCTTCTTCTTATCTGAATTTGCCAATAAAAATATGAACTCATCTTAAAAACTCTTAGTGTTGTCACTTCAGTAGCTGATATCTCATATCTATGGGCGCAGATATGAGATATATATTTGGCAGCAGATATCTGCTGAAGAAATCTCTAGAAACGGTTGCTGGTTTCTCGAGAACTCATCTCTATAAACCAGCAAACGTTAGAACCCCACCACATAAAAATGGGTTTCCTGTAGAAAAGCAAGAAAACAAATTCAATTAAAATGAGCAAACACATAGAACACCAATACTTGGAATGTGCACTACAGCCTACGATCAAGATGTTCCTGCTGTAGCAAGTTGCTTGCTTGCCCTTATTTTTCTTTTTTTTTAAATCAAATATCATTGCTTCACCCATTTCTATGGTCAGGGCTTGAAATGTACACAAACAGATGTGAAGATTTAAAGTTTTATAAAAAGTGTCCATTTTGTCTTAGTTTAGGTCTTGCACATCCATAAATCATGATTTGGGAGTCAGTATTTGATGACATGGGTGTTATGGACCGACAGTGGAGACAGTGACAGGGGTTCATCCCGTAACCGGTGGGCTGTCGGTTCGAGTCCATGTTTTGTCCTCGTGTCTATAATGTATCTTACCATCATCGGCGTGGGAATGACTGAATGTAGCGTGGAACGGGTCGGTGTCCTCTAGGTTTGATAAAGCACCATACAAGTGATACCGTTTGAGCATGTTGTCGTACCACAGCATTTTTTTTTTTTTCTACAGGGCCAAACTCGTGCGTCTACACCTCTCTTCCAGAGGGACTGGTTCTGGAGCCGATGGCTCGGCTGGGGGTAAATGACACCGCTTGAATAAAGAGGCTGAAATCTCCAGTTCTGTTCCGTTATCAGCTGTGCCACAAGCGCTACAGATTTGTGCTGAAGGTGTGAGCGCTGGGTGGTGGTGGGGGGGCAGCAGACAATATCAGCAGCTGTGAGAAGGATTGATGACTCACTTCCACTCTGCTTGTGTCTGATGATATAAGCGTGCCGGAGTTGGCTGTAGGTGTGTCGTACATCAGCAACATGGAGATATACATGCGGCTGCGAGTGTGAACGCATGAAACATCGCCGGAGGAAAGCAGGGCTGTTCTATCTTTTCAAACATGTGCTAGGCTTTACCTCTGTGGGCTTTTTGTCATCATGCTATATTCTATTTACACTTCAGCTTCAGACACAAATCAAAGGCTCAAGGATGAATGGTCATGTGGTACCGCAAGAACATTATTATCAAAATCCTCAATACTTTTATCCTTTCCACTCTGGCCCTCCATTTTTTTTATCTGTGTGTGACTTGTTCTTCTGTGTGAGTTCATAGAGAAGAAACTATTTTCTGATAATATAAATCCCCTCTGCAGGTCAGGCTGCATATCTGTGATATTTTTGTCCCTCGCTGTGAGAGTCCAACATGTGGCCTTGTAGTTCACAGTCTGAATTTATTCCTAAGAAGTTTGTCCTTATCACTGCCTCCATATTGAGACTTTGATGCGCAGAGAGGACGGGTGGGTAGAGCCGTGAGGCTGTGCTGTGCAGTACCAAGAGGAAGCTTAAGAGGAAGTCAATTGTTTTCGTTTCACACTCGCATCTCATGGTTTTTGTACCGAACACTGAGACTGACACTCTTGCACACTCAACCATTATTTAGGGTAACTCAATTTCCTTTTTAAATGATAACCTTGTATTTCCATTTCTGCACTTAGTGCAATAATTGTTGCTATGGCATTTGGTTTTGTCTCTCAGTTAAGCTTCTGCTATTTTTATTTTGCAGGTGTCCGTAGAGGAGGTGGGCGGATCTCCACCAACAATCATGGATATCAGTTTATGGACATTTTCCCATTCCAAACTGTGGCATATGAATGCCTGCTGCTTATGTCGTTGAGCTCTAACACTGGGCATAGTTGCTCTGGACACCATGACGCAGATGGACTACAAGTACAGCCTGCTTGGCTCCACTGTGGATGATTACCACAAGAGGCCGCTGCTTCTGCAGGTGGACAACACACCCATGAACTTGTTTGCGGTTCTGGAAGTGAAACGCGACCTAACGAGACGTTCAAGCACCGTTGGATGCAAGATCCGCCTATACGGCTTCCTGTTCGTCCTAGCCATCATGTTCCTCATAATGGCATCGTATGTCTTGACAGGGGACAAGAAGGGCCTTCTCCTTACGCCGTCCCCTTACCACCTCAACGGCTTGGTCAGTCCCGGACCCTTTGCCTTTAACCTCACGTCAGTGGGGGACTATGCACATATAAAACTGGTGGTGAAATCCATCAAGTCCAAGGTGGAGTTTCGGACCCAGCGACAATGTCCTGACCGCAAAGCACTGATGAGGAGCGATCCTCATGTGAGTAAAGATAAACCATTTGCTGGATACTGTATTTCTGTTTCACGTATGTGTCTCCTTTGATTTCATTGGTTTAATTTGATCAAAAACTCTCCACTGACTGGCATGCTGAAAGGATTATTCCAAAATTCAAATAGTCAGTGATATTAAATAAAATTTATGTATATTGGATGTCAATGGGTGGAATTTACAATGTGCTGTTGTGTCAAGACTTAGTAGGTTGGTTTATGTTATTTTATACTAAGGTTTAACTGCTGATTTAGAAATAAAATTTCATTGGTCTATGAATGCCTCAGAGTGGAAATATGAATCAGACAGCAAGTGATTCGCTTAGCTTTTGTTTTCAGCTTTAACCAACTCATGGCGAGTGAAAGGGTCTGCAAAGAACAGCATGGGATTAAGTGATGTAGTTTGCAGTAGTCAAACAGGGAAAAATAAAAGTTAATAAGTACAAGAAGATGTCTCTTGACGTCTATTCGAGGTTGAAAAGTTGTTAATATTTTTGGTGCAATTTGATCTACATCAATCCTGAATTTAGGATAAACTTGTAGAAAACATATGAGCAAAACAAGTTCAACTTTAATGTACGGGAATACACAGAGGTAGAGACTGATTTATCCTAAACGATCAAAAGTGAGTTGTAAAAACATCTGGAGAACAGCTGCACTTCCACAGTATCTACTTCAGTTTACATAAAAGATAAACTTGTTTTGAAAACCCTGATTAACACTTAATGTCTCGCAGGTCTCTAATGATTCTGTTATTCTCTCACATTGGGATGCAGAAGGTCCCACAGTATTTTAGCATCCTGCACATCCTCATTGTTGTGCGATTCACATCACAGCCCGATTCAAGTAATTGTTAGTTTTAATTATATTGGACTGTGCTGAGGCTTTTGTGACAAAGCACTTTTGTTTTAAATTGAAAAGTTTAATGAATAAGAGAGTGTGGTCATCGGATGATCAATAAGCCCATCAGTGGATGGTTTCTGCATTAATTGTCCTTAATGTAGCTGTGTCCCTCAAGTTGCGGAGTAAGTCCTAATAGCATGGTTCATTGATAGTTTTTGAGCAACAACAAAAAAGCTGCAGAAATCCCAGTGAAAGGGGTTGTTTCAAATGTGCTACCTCTCTTTTATTCAATGATGTTCTAGTTTTACTCCAAACTGAAGTGCATATTAATATAGTAAAAAACAAAGATATCCATTTTGGAAAACAACCTGTTTTTTCTGAGCTGTTTTTGCACTTTTAAATAGAAAACATGCTCAAGCTTTCGGTTGTAGCAACCTGAATAAGCAGCTGACCAGACTCAGTAAAAATATATAGGTTTCTTTATAGGATCGTTTACTTGTTATGGGCTTTCTAATTTGTTCTTAAAATAGCAAACTTCTGCTGCACTTTGTTTGGTTCATGGTTGGTGTAGCCAATTTAATTTGAAATTGATTATGACTTGTTTTGGTTTCAGGCAGTTTTTTTTACACACAAGTCAATAGAAACGTTTGAGCACCAAGCATAATCGCTGTAATCCTTAATAATTTTGAGTTAAATAATTTGATAATTATAAAGTCTTACTCAATAGGTAAGTTCCTCTGACTAAATGTTGCATTTTGCAGGATGAAGAGTTTCAGTGTGGAGGCGAAAGCATTGAGGAATAGTTAGACAAATCAATCACTGTTAGCCCTGACCAGAAATAACTATGTTTCTTTTGAGATTTGTTTTAGTGTACCTTCATTTACTTCATAAACTCAACTAATGAGTTATATAATTGGAAGTTCTTCTTCTGCTTCTTCACATTGCCATCAGATAAAACTCATTTTCATCCATATATGTACAGTGGATGATCGTTTAGCACTAATTTTGCAGAATTGCTTTAAGCAAGAATTTCCTGGATTTGAATCAGAGCCACCTGCCTTCATGTGTTACTCCGTGACGTTGTTGCCATGCATGTGCAGATTCTTCCCTAAGTTCTCTAGTTTCCTCCAACTCTTTAAAAACATGCATTCATGGTAATTGGCCACTTTAAAATGACATGGTGGTCCAGGTTGTACCTTGCTTCTCTTGCTGACTGCCGGATAGGCACCAGCTGGTTGGGTCCCTGCAAGCATTAGGCGGATATAGAAAAGGGATGGATGTGCATCTGAGATTGTGAATGCATCTTAAAAGCTGTGCCTCTCTAGTAGCTGCATTATTGTGAACTAACCTGTTCCGATCTCTCCTTTCTCCAGACGGCATCCAGCATACTAAAAATGTTCAAGAAACCTCTTCCTTTGGAGTGTTAGAATGTGTTAGTCCTCCTGTGTGCAGTGTAACAGAAATCTTGTTTGAGATTGTTTTTTCAAAGTAGGATGACTTGACATCTTTTTCTTTTTTCTTTTGCCTTTTCAGATGTTTTCTGTCATCCCACCCAACTTCCTGCCTGGTTTCAAGAACCCCTGCTGGTATGAGGAATTCACTGGGAATATTACCACAGATCCGTATAAGACAAATTTGTACGGACGCTACTCCAGGCGCTTCCGGACAGTTTTCCAGCACCTGAGGAGCACTTTCCATCACCATCTGTTGCACCGCAACAGGACACTCTACCGCATGCGGTGCCTCCCCTATTTTTACATTATTGGTCAACCAAAGTGTGGCACAACAGACCTGTACGACAGACTGCGGTTACACCCAGATGTAAAGTTCACCACTTTCAAAGAGCCACACTGGTGGACCCGGAAGAGGTTTGGTGAGTAAAGCTTCCTGTGGCGAACACCGGAAGCAGTTCTACATCTGTGATCTGATAAAATCTTTGGAGGTGTGATGTACATATCTTTATAGGAAGAGAGATCTCAATGTTTTTTGGGGAGTTGTTTTACATCCAAAAGTTGCACAAAGTAGTACATAGTTGGATAGTTGACGATGATGTTCATTTGTGAGCTCATACTTTACAGCATGGTCTTTCACATCTGGACAATTTTTCTCCTTCTTGTTTACATAATAGCTCAAGATCAGTCAAATTGAATGGAGAGACCCTGTTGACGCAAATTTATTGTCACTTAATCAGAGCACCTTCTTTAACATGCATGCCGTCAGTGTACTCTAAATGGCTTGTGGCAATTGCAGCTGGGAATTTTGGCTTTCTTTCAACAATTCAAAATTCTTGCCTCTCTTTCACTATGGACACAATTGTGTGCCGCACAAGTTATAGTTACTGTTTCAAGTTACCTTTGAAAAGTAACTTGATTTGTGATTACTGATTACTCTTTGAAAACCTAGCTTAGTTGATTTTCCGATTTACTTGATTTAGAGTAACGAAGTTATGTTACAAGTTTATTAATTGTTTTCGGAAGCTGCCAACAACAGTCCCTGCTTCCTCACAATAAAGCAACAACCAGGGAGAGTTAACCGTGTTCGTGGGCAGTATTTCTTCCTCTACGTCCGACCAACTTCTTCAACTCTCCCCCCGCTTACTGGTTTTGCACAGAAGTCCAGCTTTTGTAGTTTGGGCGGTGGAGCACCTCTGGCATTTTAGTTGCAACTTTCTAATTCTGCCAAGTTCTACCTGGTGGAACTTGCTCTATTAGTTTTGTATCAGTGAAGTACAGAAAAAAAAATCTAAATTGTTTCCATACTACAAGAATTGACAGTAAAAACAAAAGATTTAAAATTGACAGTAACAATTTTAAATCTTATATCAATATTCATTGATAATATACATTATTGAATATATATTAGTTGAAAAAAGGGTAAAAATAATAGAAATACAGGAAACCAATTGTTGAAAAGTTATTTTTTACGTTGTATTTATGTTTGTGTCATATCATTCAAGGAAATTGCGACCTCTACATATGCACTCAGCTAAGTGAGCCTGTTCTCTGATAGACTGTTAGTGGCTTTATCCTCCACTAGGGGTCTTTCGTGTTCTCTCCTCGTTGCATTAAACCGCTGTGTGAGCAAAGTACAGAAAATCACACTGGTTTTTCTGTCTCCCTTATTTTCAAGGGTGTCACAATAGCAGTAATTCACCAGCACAGAAGATACAACGAAACAAGACATTTTCATCTTTAGCTGACACAAACTCATGTGCTTCCAGATAGAAAACATGCATCTCTCTCCTCCCTACATTATTTACTGCTGCAACACTTTGTGGTATCACTCACCCTCCATGATGCAACATGATGTATATATATATATATACATATATACTTTAACTTCAGAGTTAGTTACAGCTTCACCCTGGAGAATTTAGACGCATCTAGACTTAAGCTGCGTTTCCCTTGAACATTGATAAGTGACTGTCGTTGAAACCGTGACATCTGAATATGTCAGAAACATATTCAGTGTGAAGCCTTGGCTTGCTTTGAAGACACACAACCAACTGACCCTGCACTTGCACTACTTCAGCAGCGCTCACTGTTGCACTCGTTTCTTACATCCTGTCTCTTCAACACATTTCTTATCTCAGCATTTAGTGGTTGCTTATTTTGCATCTTTAAGTTCATTCTAATTTCCGTCCCTGTGTGTATTTCTCTCTTATTCAAACAGCTAATTGCGCAATGACGTGTTTTCTAATTAGACCACAAATTATTTATTTAATAAAACCACTGCTGCATTTACATGGAGCGCGTCATAGTGAGATGTCGTGGAAATATTTGTTAATTTAACTTGTTGAAAGTTAAACATTATGAGTCAATAATTGGCTTGTTTTTGTCACAATTGAGAAGCATGAGCAACCTACTGATGCCACCGCTCTGACTTGGCATTCAGCTGAGTTTGAACAGGTGGCAAGCAAAGTCACTCACTCTAACAAAGAGACAAACACAGAGTGCCGAGGAGTAGGAGCTGCCTCACAGCAGACATCTGGTCGCATGTGTCGGTTCTGTTGTTGGAAAGCGTGGCGCCGCCGTGTTCGTCTTTTATTCTGCTGCAAAGGCATCAGAGATGTTAAAAGCAATACTGTGCCATTATAGAAGAGATTTAAAGCTACAAGTAGGTACATTTTATAAATAAATATTATTCACACATATGTTGAAATTGTCACTATGTCCTGACAATATAAAAGGAGGTAGATAATTTGTGAAAAATTTGGAGATATACACATAAATCCACCTGTACCTGCACTAGCCTGGTCAACACCAGCAACTTGTTCTTTGTTAGCAGCCACAAACATCAGCGTATGTCATTTACATTTTTTTGACATGCCTTCCAAGAAGAAGTAGAATAAAATTAGTCTCTCAAGTTCAATTTTTGTGTTTTTATCTCAGTATAAACTGAACATTGAGGAACTTAGACAAATAATCTACTCCACACTTTCACTGTAACAGCATGTGAACGCATTCTTACATAAGTTCACTCCTCTATGTATCCATACCAACATGTAGCAGCTTCAAAAAAACATTGTTCATTCACACCGTGGTTGAACCATTACACAGAAAGGCATGGAACTACATCTGGGTCTGCTAATCATAACACAGAGACGATGAAGAAATGTTTGAGAGACAGTCACATTAACAATCTGACTCAAATGTGAGGTTTGGATAAAGTGATAGAGCCAAGAGGCCCATAATGGCTCTGAGGGGGACAATCATAGCAAAGGTTGAGGAAAATGCTGACCAGACAACTATAAGGCCTGTGAGGAAATGAGAGTCTTACTTAGCTCAAGCTAAAGTTTGATGTGCAAAGCTGAACTACACACAGGACACAAGACTTACAGTTTTAGTAACAGCACATAATGGTTCTCCACCCTCGCAATCTGACTAATTTGGAGCTGAAAATGCAGGGTGAGCTGGAAGTTTAAAAATGTTTCAGCTCATCAAAAACATACCTGGAGTGTCGGTTTGATTCTTCTTTTGTGCATGTTTGAAGAATCTTTTAATCTCCCGTAGCAGTCATTCAGCTCTGCAAAACTCTTGGGGGGACTGAGCGCTGCCTTCAAGGAACGTAGTTGCTTTAGCTTTAGCTATTCTATGTGACTGGAAAACACACAATACTACCCCTTTAAAATTAAAATGCAAAGTGTTTTTTTCTATCTTTTGCACTTTTTTTGCACAACAAAAATACTTTTAATACGGTTCTTTAATTATATCTATTTGTTTTACTAAAACAAGTGGTACAGTTAAGCAATAATGTAGCAGATTTTAAAATAATATATTTTTTAACCTATGTATCAACAAATCAAATTAACAATGGGACACTGCTTAGCAGTGAGACCACATATTCCTTAGAAGGACATTTTGGGTTATTTTTGAGTTTTGATTGTTTTTAAATTGATTTCCTTTTCCACACTCATCTAAAAAAAATTTCAGATGTAATTTATGAGAAGGCCTTGACCTGATTATTTCTAAGGTGGCAAAGATTTCTTTTTATGAAATAAAAGAGGCAAGACATCATACTATACTTTAATGCATGTATTTTTTTCATGCCATTCCAACTGAAACACTCATTAGAGCTTATGAATAATGGAAAGCTTCACGAGCTCCAGAGACAGACTTTAGTGCAGTGAGTCAGTGTGTGTGGGCTAATAATGTTTGCATTTTTAAAGAATGTTTCTTATAGGAAAATGAAAAGAGGGCAGCAAAGCTGAAGGGCAATGATCTCCCTCTCGATTAAGTGCTCTTTTATAGTCACCCCTGATTGCAAAATCAAACAAAGATTAGATAATGGCTTAAGATTAAGTTGGTTATACAAAACATGCAGTCAATTTTCACTGAAGATCGGCAGCTATTCTTTCACAGTGTGAGTGCGAGTGAGTACTACGCTGCCAAGATCGCTTCCTACACTGAACCCGGGTCATTTTTTTTTTTTTTTGCTTCCGGCTAAAACTAACACGCACAATTTATTTTCTCTATATACAAATCGTAATGCTTTTACTGTCACTGTTATTCTTATTAGCATATAACCAACAGTGCTGGTTGTTTCTTTAAAGAATATTCCCCCAAATTGTAATCACAAATATCAAAAGATGGCTGCATGTTACAGCCAAAGCAGTTCCTTTGAAGTCGATCCAGATTCTGAGCTTAATCCCTCTGACATTCCAAGAACCTAATTGCCAGATTGTTTATTCTGCAAGCAGTGCTTACTTTAATATGATGTGTTTAGTTTGGAGTTGGTGATAATCTCCAGATTAGTTATTTGCCTCATGGTTGTTTTTCTGGAGCTTCCAGCGGTGCGGCTGCATTTCTGCGATAGGTTAATGTCCCACTTCGTTCCCTTTTTGCGTTCATGCTTTCTGTCTCCTCCTCTTTATCCCTTCCAGACATGTACTCTAGGGCAGGTGCTGGTAATCAGCACTTTTCTCCTTAGGCATCATCTGAGGACACTCTGAATTCAAATGGCCTTGTTTTGTATTTATTTATTTCGTTCCCCCTTGGGGCGCTGCGAGCCTGATACATAGAAATGGTGAACTGATGTGATATGTGCCACATAGCTTTCTTGGACCAGCAGCCTGAATCTTAAGCAAATGTGTCTGCCTTATGCAGCAGAAGTCATGAAATACAACGCAAGTGCTTGACATTTAATTTAAATTCTAAAAGAAAACGGATGGCAGATCCATACCAGAGCTGTCGCACCTGATTTAAATGTGAATTTTCTAAATGAATATTGATACTGGCTTGCAGTTGGAGACTTTTGCATTAAAGCGTCATTAAAAGAAACATCTGTTTGTCTTACCTCATTTTTCTAATCCTGCATACATCCTGCAAAGACATTTACCAAGCAATTACAATAGCATAGTAAATTTTAATCACAGTAATTATTCCGTGCCCAGCCACAGCTCAGATGGAAAACACATTTTGCTTTAAAAGCATTAATTGGACACTGGAAACATTAACCAATGGAGAAGAAAAATCTACCATTTCTAAACTCAGGTCAGATTTATGAATCCTCAGAATTGATCACAAAGATAAGAATAAATTTCACATCTTGTGTTGCAAACAAGCACTGGTTCCTCACAGCAGGAATTAATACCAACTAGAACAGCAAGAAATAATAAAAGGGGTTCAACACTTTCTTAGCGACTCCTGAGCTGTCGAGGCCCCTGGTGATGTAGTTCACTTCCCATTACCAGCATTGAGCAAACATACCTTAATAATATACATACCTTGGCGCTTCAGCACTGGTACCAGGTAGTTTTGGATGTTTGTCTTACAAGGTCCACTTTATCTGTTGATATGTCTGATATATGACCATCCTATTTTTGATGAGTAGTAATGAATTTTTGTGAAAGGGTAGTGGCACACTTGGGTTCTTTAGGAAACATAGCAAAAACATGGCAAGTAAAGCTAAATACTCACAGCTTTTTGTCTGCGTTCCTGTGTCTCTGTAAGTTTGAACCCTGAATAAAATGGTAAACAAACTTGTATCTGCTAAGAAAATCTGTGAAATGAATCCTTCTTGATGTTTATTTATATATTTTTTTCAGGTATCATTCGTCTCAGTGAGGGTTTGCATGATCGGTACCCGGTGGAGGATTATCTTGACCTGTTTGATCAAGCTGCTTACCAAATTCAGGGCGAGCAAATTGCAAACACCAGCGGATCACCCAGCCACCCAAACATCATCATAGGTAAGTCACATCATCTGTTCACTTTAGAAGCCAATACCTACATCATAATTGGTGGACAAATCCTTAAACTGTAAACATTTATTGAAAATAGTTTGTCAGTGTTGTCGCTTGCAAAACTTGAAAATAATGCAACAGAAGTAGGGACATAAAAGAATGTATGGTTTTAGAGTTATTTCACCATAAAGTAAGGTTGAGTAGAAAAACATAAAATGGTCATTGACATAAAAGTAATAGCGAGGGTACATTGAAAAAAGAAGGTCACGTTGTCACACTGGATTCAGGGCAAAAACACACATGAAATGGATGAATGGACATTCAACAATGTGAAGCACGATTCTCATCAGGATAGACAAAAGATTTGAATGAAAAGTCTTCAATCTGAAAACAAATCCACTGGGTTGTTGAAAAGTACTTTTTGTACTGATCACTAAGTATATATTTGACGAGGTTTAATTCAAACATGTTTTTTTAAAATCTGTTTGCTTGTCAGGTTAACTAACACTAGAAATGTCAGATGCTACTGCAATAAAAAGGGGTTTTTCACATCTTCTTTCCAAGGGGTTTTTCACATCTTATCAACCTCGACACAAAGAGATTTTTATACAAAAGGACAACGAGAAAAGAAAGACACGTCTTGCTAATTTAAATAACAAAATGTTTTGTTCTTCTATTAATTTGCATACAAAAATGCAATCAAAAGTCAGTGTGTAGGGAGTATAATTAAAGCATGTTGGATGCTGAGCATCAAAACACATTTATTCAGGTTTTGGAGAAGTTCGTTAACAGTTGACCTTTATTAAGCCCCTTGTTGTCTACCGCAAGCATATTGCTCTGTGCTCTTTATGTGACACAAAAAGCCAATCAGTTTGCAATAAACTTCAAATCTTGATCTCTGATGAAGCGCAAACCAGATACCAACATCTTGCTTCTCACTGTGCTTAGGCAAACTAAACATGCGCTTTAAACTCGGCGAATCAAGTGCCAGGATGCTGCTCATCACTTTCGGTCTACTCGTCGGTCTGTTGTGCAACGAGCATCTTAAGAACGATTCGCCAGCAGAGATCTGAGAGTACAAGATACAAATGATAGCGCGCCACACGATGCCTGAGACACCGCTAATCAGATCTGCAGGAAGTTTTAGTACCACAAACATTTCCTGCTAAGCTTAACCTTCTGGCTTCCTGGTTTTTTTTTCCCTTGTCAGAACATCGCTCTGTGTCGCCGCCAGCTCCCCTCCCTGGCTTTCTTCATATTAGTTACTCAGGTCATGTAGCAGCGCTCTGATATGTGTGTGAAAGTTCCCCAGCAGTATCCTGCACTGCCAGTCAAGCTGCACCCAGGAGCGTTTTTGGCATTCGTCAGCGTCCTGCAACTTCACTTGTAATCTTATATTTCAGAGGCTGCAGGTAGTGAGGCTGCTCTGCGGGAGCCACTTCAGCAAAGGAGTGTAATTTTTCTTTTTTTTTCTTTCTAAAAGAGAGCCGGTGACTCAGCTCTAAAGAGACCCTCCAACATCTTTCTAATGCTAGACGTCCTTCTGCCTCAGTTAGCCACTTCATTGGAGTGCTTTGTGAAGAAATTATTGTTTTTTTAGTTTTTTTAATATCCACAGCAGGGTGGAGAAGCCTACAAACCTCCTTCCTCCATCAGCATATCCTGTTTCCAGCTTCACTGCTCCTATCTGTTCCTGCCTTTTCCCATCGCCCAAACACTGTGTCAAAGAAACGACTCAGCTGGGAAGGAAAACTGATTTAACGTTTCGACAATAGCCTTTTCACACTGCACCGGGTTGAGCTCAGCGTGCCGTGCTGCTTTGTTTCCCTCTTTAAATAAGTAATCCTTGTAACGTGGTGGGGGAGCGTGCCAAAAGCCCACTCGGTATTCATTCAGTGCTCCGGGAGAGTCCAGCAAGGTGCAGGCCTGCGGCCAGGATCTTTGCTCTTCGATTCTCCGCAAGGCTTCACTTAGCAGATAACAGCATAATGAAGGCACAGACAGCCTAATGAATCCTGCATATATTTCTCAGTGCAGCCTGAGAAAAGTTGCGAGGCTCAAATTGTTTGAGAAAGGACGTCGTTTGACTTGACAGTGTCATTGTGTTGACAGCCGTCACGCTGCAGTTTCTCTTTACTACCAAAGATGCAATTATGATGCCTACAATTATGATGCCTACTTGTTTGCCTGTGTGCTCATACGAACATGATACTGGATAATTTTTAGTGCTTGCTATTTGCAGGTTTAATTTACAGGAGTACAGTGAGGAACACAAGCAACTGGAACACCCTGCGACTTTGCAAGTTCTCCCACTTGGAAGTTATGGATGGGTCTGAAATTATCATCATAGGTCCATGTCCACTGGGAGACATACTCTTATAAAAAAAAGAAAAATCCAGAAATCACAATGTATGATTTTTTTAAATAACTTATTTTTGTGTTACTGCTGCAAATAAGTGTGAAAATCAATGTTAATCTTTGGAACAGAAGCCTTTGTTTGCAATTGAACATACGTATTTTCCTAGCTGTATATGGGACTTGATCAAAGTTAGTGTTTTATATACAGTCTTTGATTTGTGAGGGGAAATAAACTATGTTTTGTCACATGACCACAAAGTTCAATGTATTTAATTTGGATTATTAAATACATTGAACAAGAATTCATTGTTTTGACTTTTTTTTACAGTAAAAATCTGAAAAGTACACACACAAACACGTGCGCATTCACAACAGATACTGCTTGGTATGGTCCTTTCACTGATTGGAAACGTTTGAATTTCTTAGTTTCTGATCACCAAACAGGCCTGTTTATGTTGAAAATCACATAATCCAGTTCGGTCCAGTTCTGCTCTCAATTCAAATTCTCAGCACATCTCTGGTTGTAAACCTGTCACACTGCCTTCAATTGGCTTTAAAATGCAAGGCTCGTTCTGATGTCTCTTAATTTACATGAATTATGACTCCTCAACCATCAAAACAATAAAGAAAAGAAAACTGCCATAAGTCATTAGCATATTCATCTGAAAGCATCCAGGCACAAGACTCTGAAAATATGGACATGTTGTATGTAACTGATGCATATTTTCTGCTGAGGCTGAGCTCTGACCTGAACAGATACGTTAAAAATATTTTTCTTCTCATCCAATTTAAAATTGTGAAGTAGAGAGACATAATTAGTGATATTTATGTTTCATGTATCCTCAGCTTTACGTCCAAATAACCTTTGAAGCAGAAATGAAGGAAGATGAAGGCTATTTCCACCGTAACCTAACTGACATCTGCATTTAATACGGCCTGCTCGAAACCCTTTAAAACATGCGGTTGGTTTAATTTCACGACAAAAACAACCATATGCAGTGCAGAAACCTAAAGGGTGGAGCAAGCCACAGCAAGTTTTATTCCTTAAAAGAAAATCCCCAGAAACGTAAACATGAGCTGGGAGTCTCTGAAACTATAATAAAAGCAGAAGAAACATGTTTCCATATGTGTTTTTGCTTTAAGACTCTGATTGTGCTCGTCCTTCATTTCAACCACTTTTGGTGTACCCTCGCAGGAGAAGCGAGTGCCTCCACCATGTGGGATAACAACGCCTGGGTGTATTTCTATGACAACACCACAGAGGGAGAGCCGCCGTTTCTCATCCAGGACTTCATCCATGCCCTACAGCCAGAGGCCCGCTTCATCATTATGCTCAGGGATCCAGTGGAAAGGTTGGAAGAATTTCTGTCACGCTGCCTTCGACTGGTTGGGAGATGCCTGTAATGATGCAGCTCTAAAACATGTCCCTATCACAGCTGTTTATCCTGCTGACACGGAGACGCGTCGCCACTTTATGGGAAACAAGAGCTCTGGCTGTTAAGAGGGATGTGTTGGGCTTTTACTGGGGCTGCCTGTCATATAAGTTGCTTTGTGATGTGTTTATTAAACCTGTGCAGATCTTCCTCCCGATTGCCTGACACTCATTTTAAGCTTGGTCTTCTTGACTTATTTGCTTATTTCTTCACACATCATAGTTGTTGTCTACACTTATGTTAAAGAATTGCATATCGTTCATACTGTTTGTGTTTATTCTGAAGTAAAGAAGACAAACAAAAGATTGCTATTACTACTAAAAACAATAATGATCATTCTGATTATTGTCATTGTGACCTGTCCTGGGTGTGCCCCACCTCTCGCCTAATGGCCGCTCCATATAGGTACTATTCCCCATGACCCTGCAAAAAAAACAAAATAAATAAAGCAGGATTCACTATGGATGTATTTCTTACTTTTAAATTTGTTTGTAGTAGCATTACAATGATAGACTGATATTAAAACAAATGAAAAAGTAAATCAATGAAAAAGTGACATTAAATTAGAATTTCTGTTGCTACTTAAAAATGACCTGTTTCAAGTAGGGATGTCGCGTCAAACTCAGTTTTACTTTTGGGTCTTATTGAGGTCATGAATGTCTCATAGGGCCGGTTGTGTCAGAGTATACTGATAAAACCTGTTAAGTTTTTTAAATCTAATTTTTAATTTGTTTATTTAAATATCCATCAACTACAGGTCATTGAACACAGGGACAAAGCAAACATGGCATATGTTGCCATATTGTGCGCATCCTCCAGTTTTAAACGAAACACCTAAGTGAACAACATGCTAAATCTGGTGTTTACCATGGTGAGTTTACTAACTGGAAAGAACATGATTTTTGAGTTTTTGAAAAAATAGTTGATTCTGGTCACCAGTTCAGTTTTTAACAAGATAACTTATTTTATTACAGAAAAATACTCTGGAGGCATTTCTTGCTAGGATTCTCACACTCTTGCGTTGCTTGCAGCCTTCTAAGAACGTGGCACGAAAAAAAAGATTACTCTTTAATGCCTATAAATAAAATACATTCAATCGAAATCCATTGCCTTTAGCTGGGAATTTCACAAACCTGAAAAGGAAATGTTAACAGTGCCTCTCTGTTTTCTTCTAGGCTTTACTCCGACTACCTTTACTTTGGAATTGCCAATAAGTCTGCGGAGGATTTCCATGAGAAGGTGTCAGAGTCCCTGCAGCTCTTCGAGGGATGCCTTATGGAATACACAATGCGCTCCTGTGTGTACAACACCACTGTCAACAACGCAATGCCAGTGAGTGGACCCTCCTTCCTGCTTTTGTCTGGCAGGCCTCCTTTAAAGTGAAATTTAGCCACCAGTTGGTGGGAAAAGACAAGTAGCAAAGACTCAAAGAAGGAAAGAAGGAGGGCAATCCGCACTTCATTAGCACATGTTAAAGGACCTTCATAAAAGAAAGCGTAGCCTCTCTAGCTGCAACAAAACTTAGTTCGGCAAAGCTATGAACTTCCTTCAGACCATCAGACTGAATCTTTAGAGTCAGCCAGTTCTGAGCCCTCGCATTAGGATCCTGGCCAGCTTTTCCCACAGTAATCTGGAGCTGACTGGGTTAGAGGAGGAGGAGAAGGAGTCTCGTCTGTCCTTTTCTGGCTCCATGCAGAAACTGTCTGGTATTTAGAGGACCTGCTCTCCAGCTGCCTCCAACAAGCTTGGTGACCCCGTGAGGGCAGTGCCTGCTCTCTGCAGCTGTTCTCAAAGTCTCTCCATTGATATCAGAGTTATTAATGCATGTTGAAAAGAACTACCAGCTGTTTGCGCTGTAGTGTCAGATTAATAAAAAGATAAATGTCAGCAAGAGACCCAAGTAGGCTAAAACTAAAGTGAGAAGGAAGTTTTGGGAAGTCAAATTACTGGTTTTAGACGTAATCAGTGACTTGGTCACGCTAATCTAAAACGAGCTTCATACATCAAACATTCTCACAAACTGCATGAAAAAGTAAGTTGGTCTTCTCAAAATCAATCTGAAGGATAAACTCTTTTGCACAAAATATTACTCTTTTGTGAAAAAGAGTAATATTATTGAATTGTCGACATGTTTCAGTAAGGAACAAGCTTGAATCAATGGTAAAAAATTATTCAACACTTTACCTAAAAGCTGTGAATAAAATTATTAGGAGTTGTAGATATGTTCCATAATAAATTAGGTTATTTATCAAATCTCTAAAATCTACTTTAAATTGCTTAGTAAGTTAAAAATACATACAGACAAAAATATCCTAAAATAATGTTTAAAGGTCTATTTCACTATGTAATAACAAACATTCAAAAATATCAATTTTAATATTTTAACATTCATTAGTTACTATTAATAATAACAACAATAATAACAGGCAATCTGTGGGAGTGGATTTTCGAGTCTCTTGCTGATGTTTTGTTTCTGTTTGTAAAATTACAACCCATACAAAACATTATCTCTCACAACTCCCCAAAATAAATATGTGCACTTACTCCCATGATCATACACTGGATTCACATGGAGGAGCAAAGAAAGCTTAAAAAATATGTTCCTTCTTCTCTATGCATGCAGCCTCTTCATAGGCTGCATGCATCGTGGCGCATGCAGCCTATGAAGAGGCTGCATGCGCCACGATGTTCGCCTTCAGCGAACGCAATATCCTAAGCAGAACCGAATGATCTAAGGTTGCTTTTCTTGTTTTGTTCCCAACAGGTGAGACTGCAAGTCGGCCTTTACGTTGTGTACCTAATTGACTGGCTGACTGTCTTCAGCAGACAACAGATTCTGGTCCTGAGACTGGAAGACCATGCCTTCGACAGGAAAGACACAATGCGTAAAGTCTTTGATTTTCTTAATCTTGGTAAGTAGGGCTTAATAATTTTGGACAGTCCTCTTAAAATTCACATTCACAGGCACTCACTGTCTGAGCTTCACTTTAGCTTCTTTTTTGTCTTTTTTTTTTTTTAAAAGAAGGGGGTAAAACCATCATGGGAGAGACATACCCTCAAAAACTGGTAGTTGTAGTGAAAGGTGGTGTTGACTTACTTGGTTAATAATTTTAAACAATGTTTTCTTTTCCACCTAAGTGAAAATTTTTATGAGTTATTCTGTTTGTCTATTATATTAAATCCAAATGAAATTTGTAACCTTACAAAATGGGAACAACCTTTTGTAAGGTTACAAAATTAATACTTTTTAATACTTATTAATACTTTTGCGAGGAGCTTTGCGTGTTCAATACGTTTTCTGAGTGGTCATTTCTTACTGTCAAGTGGCATTCCTTTATTACTGCTTGCAGGAAGAAGCGAAGTGACAGAGTTATTTCTGTGTTTTACAGGGCCATTGTCAAAAGAAATAGAGTCACAAATCACAAGAAGCCCAGCATCAAACACCAGGAGACCAGCTGACAAGAACCTGGGACCCATGCTGCCTGTAACTAAGGAAATCCTGCAGGACTTCTACAAACCATTTAATGAGAAACTGGCAAAAGTGCTGCAAAAAGAGTCCTTCCGCTGGGAAAACAATTCCGAACTCTGAATGAACTTCTTTCAACAAGAAGAAGGAAGAACGCAGAGCCCCATTTTTGGGTTTATCTCTTTTAAGTGCCCATAAAAAGACCATCAAAGTATTTTAATGTAAATTATTTTTAAGTTATAAGAGCAGAGATGAATCAAAGATAGAAAATAACAGCACAAGCAAGTGTGCCGTTTTTGTGTGATTGTGTGCGAGAGAGGAAGAATGATAGACTGTAAGTGATGCTGGGAGATTTTCGCTTCTCCATTTTGTTTTCCAGACATATAAAATTAAATTGTGAATTTCAAATACAAAACATAAGGTCTCATCTCTTCTGTCTTTATTGGTTTGATCAATACAAACAACATTAAGACAGCACTAAAAATCTATATAAGTCTTATTTTGGTATTCCAGTCATTTTTGTGTGAACACTGATGATAACCAAACAAATCTGATTACTAAGACAACAGCGCCCTCTTCTGTAACCTAAATGCCTCTACAATAAAAGAACAGCTGAGAGTGTGATGCTGCTAATAAATACTTACATTCACTGTCTATTTCGAGTCATCTAAGCCAGAGTGCATCCTGGAGAAGTTGACATACCTAAGGGCAATTTAAACAAAATAAAAAATACATTCAACATTTTGATCAGTTTAAGTTCACTAGCTACAACAGCAAACCTGTTGAATCAATAATCACTTAAACAGAACTCATCAAAAGTTTCTGTTTCTCAAACAGAAACTAAAAATCAAGAAAAGTTTAAAATCCTGCTGTGCTTTGGCTATATACGCTATAAACTTGCCAGTTGATGATTTAAGTCATCAACTGGCATCACTTAAATGATGATTTAAGTGTGAAAGAATGGACATCAGAAGTAATTACAGCCCCTCCCTTTTCTTTTTTTTGTTTATTTGCTTCCATTTTTCTTGTCCTGTCTGTGCTCTTGGGCTGCACGTCTCTTGCTGAGATGTGCGGTGCTGCAGTGACAACGCTCCGCCACCAGTGGGCACAAAGAGCACAGTGACGCTCCTGACTCAGCGAGCCAACAGCAATGGGGTATATGCCACGCACTTCCGTTTTAGCACTTGTTACACACTCCCTGCTTCCGGTTCACAGGCAACTGCATGTTAATATTGGGTCCTCAGTCGCTGTAGGACTATTAATGATGCTTAAATAATTATTCAGACGTCCTGAAACGCTCCAACAACAAAGGATTTAAGCTGGATGTGTCAAAACTTACAAAGATGTTAAGGTTAAGTGTTTTGATTATCTGTGCAGTGTGCAATTTACATACCTATGCTTTAGATATAGA
>CAEGAF010052144.1:0-33667 GCA_903067075.1 Micropoecilia bifurca
CTTTTCTCCGCTGCTCACGAAGAATTATCTGTTTATTGCTCTTTTAATTCTGCATAATAGACTTAGTGAAAGCGGGAAAAGGGTGTAGGGGTTAATATTTACCGTGAAA
This sequence comes from Micropoecilia bifurca, assembly GCA_903067075.1. NCBI lineage: Eukaryota > Metazoa > Chordata > Actinopteri > Cyprinodontiformes > Poeciliidae > Micropoecilia > Micropoecilia bifurca. The sequence continues at coordinate 110 of CAEGAF010052144.1, forward strand.
ATAGCTCATAAAGCCTCGGAGTAGTTGTGAAGGGTTTTGCGCTTACGTCACTATGACGTCACCGCGACTAGTCGACATCGACTCGACTATTGTCATGATGTAGTCGACCTTAAAAAATATATAGTCGTTCAACCCCTAGTTTAAACCAATGTTTTGGTGTATGTCTCTACCAGCTTTGTTTAGCTTCATTCTGAATTAGCTCAAGCTCATTCCGTTTTGTTTTTTTTTTGCATGTTTTGTATATTTTTACACACATTAATTAAATTTGTGTCTGGATATTGACTAAGCCTTTCTAACACATGATTAGTCCCTTTTGGAGTCCCAATGGATATAATGCTTAGAGTCATTCTAGTGCTAAAAGATGAAACTATGTCCAAAGGCCAGATCTGTAAAGTCCACTACCAATAGTTGTCCCATGCAGTAGTGGTTTTTGGATACTGGCATTTTTATTGGTTGGGTGGTTGCCCAGGGCTGCAGTGGTAAGGGGGTGTAAGCAGGAGGTAAAAAAATGACTATGGCTTTTATGGATGTACAGTCAGTGTTTTACGCACCTCGAATTTTATTCCAACTCAGAATTTAGGTCATTTTCTGCATTTTGATTGGTTGGGAAATAGCAAAAGGAGGCGATTCCCCAGAGCACCATGGCCATGGATTCTTCCACGAGGCGTAATATCTGTGTCTCCTCCATTGTTATGGCTGATTTCTGTGCTACTTCTCTGATTAATGATCTGTTTTTCCAGCCTGTCACATTTTGCTGGTTGTTGGGAAGAGGTGCAACACTTTCCATTTTTTGGCTTTAAAGAGCATAAAAAGCACAGAAGTGTGTGGCTGTCACACGACTAAATGTGAAAATGTTTAAGAGGCTGCATTTCTAAATCACCGTGTAGCGCCTGCACAAAACTGTCGGTACGACGTCGCTATTGCTCTAGAACCAGTGAAATCATGTATAAAATGTACTATGAAATGCTAACTTGTGAATTAATTAGCTCACAGCTCCAAAGTCTACACTTGCTAAATAAATGAGCAAAAGCCCACTCATTCCAACATTATGGGAAAGTATTTCTAGGGGAAGAAAATGTGCCGTTGTTAAGCTGTATAAATGAAGTCCCCTATTAAATTTAAAGTTCTATAAAAGAGCAAAGAGGAAGGCAATGCTCTTTTCTATCATTCCCTTTTATGCACATACAACAAACTGTTTACAGTTTGTTTTATTGCTTTCTGCATCTCGTCCCTCTGCGATTCTGATTATTTCATTTGGATGTTGCCTCTCTGTAAAATTAATTGTGCCGCTGCCAGCAACAGAATCTCCCGTAAGGGGAAACAACCGGGTTTCATCTTCATCTTATCTCTCATGACTCAGCTCGCCCGGGTTCATTACAGCTTCTCTGAGCCAAAATCTTGTTTCCCACAAATTTTTTTCCCTTGCCCCCTGACTACCCCCCCAGACAAGGTTTCCCCTCTTTCTTTTTTGCTGTGCTGAGTTACATTCTGCCCTCGCTGCACCGCCTTTCTCCCTCTTCTGCCAGAAAAACTCTGACAGATATGACAGGGTGAGACCACCCCTATAAATTTTACACACATGCACTGCACAGTATAGAAAGAGATTACGTTAGCTTGTATGAGGGAAGCGCAGAAGGGAAAGAGGAGAACAAGTGAAAATATTTAGAGGAAGGTAAAATGAAGTATTCATACCCACTGACAGTGGTGGACAATGCTAGCTAAAAAGTTTGTTGTGTTAACCCTAAAACACTAGCCTAATCATAAACATTAGCTTTGCTAATGCTAAAGCACTACACCACCACGGTATTTACCAGAAGCTAATGCTAAAGCTCTAACTTCAGTTCAAAGTACATCTGCCCTTAAAAGTTTACAAGCCTCGAGCATCAATTTCATTTTGATATTATAAATTAGATGTTCAAAATATTGTATTTATGTTTCTATCTTGTTCTCTACCATTCGTGTTTTATTTTTCTCATTTTAAATAAAGTTAAAGGGGGGAAAAAGACAACATGAGGAGAAGAAACAGAACTGCTCCATATACTTTCTTCACCCACTTCAAAATTAGAGCATGAATATAAATGACTGGCTAGTTAAAAAGTTCTTAACAGCAGGTGATCAAATGTAAAAACAGAAGTAGAACTTTATTCAATGGAAAGTTTACAGATCAGCCGAGTAAATGAGCTCTTTGGGATTTATCCACAAAAATGTTTAGGGAAAGCTAAGTGTGCTAAATGATTTCAACGATAGCAAAAGCGCTAAAAGAACAACTAGCTCTGCTATCAGCTAGTTGTTAGCGGAGCTTTTCATCATTTTGTCTCCCTACAACCAATACAATGTATTTTGTGTGTGGAGTATTTTTATACTCAAACATCTTTGATTTGATTCACCAAAATATAAGTCATCGAAAACAGTTGTCCTCAAATTTCATGTTATGAGTACACAGAGTCCATTTGTGTGTAATTTATTCCAGCTATAAATCTGACTGTTTATGAAAGGCCTCAGAGACAATGACTTATTGAATATTGTTCTTTATTTTATAGATACAGGACAGAACCCCTTCTGGATACCTGAATGGTTCAGATCAAAGAGTACTGGCCAAGTCAAAGTCCAGACTGAAATTCGTCAGGGAACCTCAGGTATGATTTCACCAACTTTCTCCATCCAGTCTGTCTGAGCTTGAGCTGTTTTGCAAACAAGAATGTGCAAACGTTTCAGTCTTTAGACAACATAATTTTACAAATAGTCTCTAAAAAAGGGAGTGCTGAAAGTGTTGACTCAAGGGGGCTGAAGACAAATGCAGATTCTTTCCACTTCACAATTACACAATACAATGTTTTTATGCATCACATAAAATCCTGATTAAATATCTTGAAGTTTAAGGCTGCAACATGACAAAACAGCGAGAAGGTCAATTCTTGTTCAAAAACACTGCAGGTGACTGACCTGAAAAAAGATGAGAATATGAGAGTGATGGAAATATTACAATATAACCTATATCTGTCCATCCCACAGCTGACCACATTGATGCTCACTCGTAGAAAGAGATGATGCATAAACACAGCAGGTAGACAGAGCAGGGCAAAACAATGGCCACCTCCGCTGTACTGGAACACAATCAATCAGAAACAAAAGAAAGAAGAAAAACACTGAAGACAGAGAAACATTGGATGGAGCTCCTGGAGTTAAAAAAAAAACCCTTCTCATCACCATAGCAACCACGGCTCGCATGGGATGGTAGCAAATAGAGAAGACTGGAAACGACAAAAATGGAGGCGATGAGAGGAAGAGTGTTTAATGTTTCGAAAATTGAAATACACAAGATCAGAGCCTATTTTCTACGCGTCAAAACCCTGATGGAGGATCTGCCCATCACCGCGTGGAACACGGAGGTGTATCGCAGATGAAAGTCCACAATGCACTTTTCAGCTGTCACTGCACGGTGAACGCAGCAGATGGTTCAAGATGAGGAGTCAGAGAACAGGTGTAAACTGCAACGTATCAAAGGGATTTTTTGCTGCCTGGCAGGGAAGTTTGAAGAAATTTCTAGAGCACTGTGAGTGGGAGAACAGTGGAGATAAAATGGGAGTGTGATGATATCGCACTTCAGAGTGTGTTTAAGGTGTTTGGAAGAGTAGTACATAGCGGTGTCAAATCCTCGATGAGCAAAACATGAGTGGGAACCTTTTCTTAATCTCCGACTGAGGTCAGCACAACCCGAGATGTTGACACAGCAATACCAATCTGCTGGATCGTTAAATCAACTCATAACTACTATCAGTCATTTTAGCAGAAATCCTACAAACAAAAAGCCATCCCGGCATTTACATAGAGCTCACATTGTATGTGAAAGATGTTTAGCCAACAAAACATTGTTCTTCAACAATCACCCCCACCACATGTCAACAGAAGTTTCCAAAATGGCATTCTCCCCTGAAAGGAATGCAATAGGTTTTGTCAAAACTGCTTGGGAACGGCTGAAGGGACATGTTGAAGGGGTCTCTCACAAAACTGGAGCTGGCATTGTCCTAGCCTCTGGGGATGTTCACAAATCTCCATGTCAGGGATTGTGTGTGTTGATTCCCTATCATGTCTGTGGTTCTGTTGATGTAGTCAACCCCACCGAACCTGAGTTTGAGTCAAGACTAAGGCTAGAGCACAACAAACTGTGGCAACTCTGTCCTTCTAGTGGGTGCCAGTCGGCACAAGGTCAATCTCAAACATCTGGTGGCACACAGATTCACTTGCCAAAACAAAATTATCAGAAAATGGAGCACATACCCATGACCTCCACCCATTATCTCCTGTATTTAGCAGCAAATAGATAAGATTATCCAGTAATGGTTAATACTAAAACAAGAACACTTAGAAGTTTTTTTTTAAGTCCTAGACTGAAGGTGACAAATGTTGACCAAAAATTTGTCAGAACTCGTGACAATCTACCATGGTCACCAAAGAAAATATGATGCAAATTATTACAATAACTATATTGTTAATTGTCTGATTTCATTAGAAAGAACCCATAAATGGTTTTCTCACATCAAAAGTATTATTGAGTATTTTGGTTGGTATCAGTTGGGGAATTTTGGGATTATGACAACCCTACAAAGAAGATGCAGTCAAAAGCTGACTATAGCGCTACAGAGAAAAAAATCTGGAGCCTGAAAACAAGAAGCAAACCAAGGATCGGATAAAACAGATTATAATAAAAAAGATGAATATGTTGATAATGTAAAAAAAAACTCCCGACAGAACTAGAGAACATAGAGAACAGCCTGATCACACAAAAGCAAAACAAACCTGTGACCCTTGTTCCACTGATTTAGCTTCTGACTAAATTATCTTTTCTTGGCCTCCCACAGTTCCCCCAGCTGCTCCACAGGATGTTTTCAGTCACAAGCTTACTTTTCTTTCAGAATGCTAAAATAGATATCTATTACAGACTGCCATTAGACAGATTTCTGCCCAAGGGATCACTCATATGGGAATATGTGAGTTTCCGATTAGTGATTACCCCGACTGTATGCGGGGAGATAAAATTGGTGGGAAGGGAATTTATGATTACAATTGCAGTTCTTCTATCGCCATTAAAAAGGATTATTTGGAGTAATTGAAGTCTAGAGAAATTGGCTCATCCAACTGTGGCTCACTCTCAATGAGGATCCCATGAGAACCGCAGAATTAAAAGCCTCTAACAAAAGCTTTACACCCAAATAACATGCGGTATCAAGAATCCAAAATAATTGCTATAAATATATTTGTAGAAACACAATGGACCATGGTATTCAGCTGTTAAATATGAACAGATAATTAGATTTGGGTGTCTTATCAAATCTGAATCCTCCACTAGGAGCCTCAGTTTAGATATAGCCTGCAGAATAGCAATGACTTTTGTGAAAAGAACATTTTGTTGGCTGTTTTCCTTGTTTATCTGAGCTTACAATTCCAATCCTGGAGCCCAAATTTAAAAAGAAACAATCTCATTAGTATCAACCTAACACCTCGGTCATCTCAGTTAGAAAGGTGGCCGACGTCACTAGTCAATTCTCAGAATGGTAGCAGAACAAACCAAGGGTCGTTTATCAAATCAATACATGAATCAGGTCCAGGTAAAACTGTTGCATAGCAGGTAAAATATATTTACACTTAAACACTTTAAAAATTTTACAGTGCATAAATGAAGGATGAGGCAATAATAATTTAAAAAAGCACCCATGAAGTCACAAATAGTTACAATGAACATTTGTTTTGGCTTAAGGATGTTGTCATTCTTAATCGTTTGGTAGACTCGGTTTGACTGGGGGGCCAAAATTTGCTACGTTTTCAGCTGGTGAGGTTCGCTTTCACGTTGCACTGTCAAACCAAAAAAACCCTTGAAAAACTTGCTCACCTCCTTGCCTCTCTTCCTTTTCTCCAGCAAGCGTTTAGACTCACACGTTTTCTTTAGTTGTATTTACCCTGCGTTATAGTCCACTTTGTGTTTTTGGAGCAGACTTTGGTGCACTTAGCCTAAGTCTTTGAACCATGTTAGAGTTCATTTCAACCGAACTTAGACCTAGGTTTTTAGGTGGACCAGAGTTCGCTTTTTTGGTCCATGTCAGAGTTCAATTATTCATTCACACCTCCAAAACAAACCGGTTAAATTAAAGTGGACTAAACAGGGGCAGTGTGAATGCACCCTAGGATACCTAGTTCACTGCCAGTTAACAATATATTGCTTACAGTGTAATTCTTGTTTTGCTTTTTTTATGGCAAAATTAAACATTAGTTGGTCCTAGAGACTGAAGCTGACGACAAAACCTGAAACAGATGTCTAGTTATAAAAACAACATGGCGGTTTATGCAAATAACATTCAATGAAACTTCAAAGCATTGTTGTGTTTGCAATGGGAGCTCTTTGCACATAAAGTGATCCATCCAGTCACCCACCCATCGACTAGCCCCGTTTATCCTTGCCGGGTTGCTGGGGAGCCTGGTGCCTCACCTCCAGCAGTTACTGGAGATGAGGCAGGGCTCACCCTGAACAGGTCGCCAGTCCATCAGAGAAAAACTCAGAGACGATTTAATCTAACATCTAATGTTTTTGGACTGTGGGAGGAAGTTAGAGGCAGCCGATTTAGATGAGTTCCAGACCATCTAGTAGACAGTCCTAGACTGCACAGTTGTAGACCATTCCCCTGCAGAGAGAAAAATCAAACACCTGGGTTTTTGCAAATGCAGATTTTTATTTTATTTTTAATTTTTTGCTAAAATGACTAACAGAACATGCATGTATTTATATATCCCAAACACCCTCTCCCATCCAGGCGCAGTTAGGATCGGTTAACACTCTAGTCACAGAGCGACAAGTTAATCTGCTCAGCAACTGAGTTAAGCACAATGTGTTATAAACTCTATGTTGTAAATACCAATGTTGGGGTCAAATGAGGATGTAAGGTGGGGGGAGTGAGTTAATCAAACAGCTCTGTATCATTCTGAGGCAGGAATGGTGTAGTGCCTTCAACAGACATGTCTAAACAGATTGTCTTTGAAATTTCTTCCTTCTTTGTTCAGCGTGTTTCACAACAATAAATGAACATGGACTTAGAATTAATTAAAGTTATTATCCATGGCATCCTGTTGTATTCATGTTTGATACATTTATTTTGAAGTACGAAAGGACGAAAGTTGTTCTTGAGTTATCCATTTCCTTGCTTAGACAGAGTTCACTATAGGCTGTTCATCAGGTTGGCAAAGATAGAAAAAAAAATCATCATAAATAGATGAATCTATTTAGAAATATACATTTTCCTAATATACATTAGAAAAATGTATATTCCTAAATATACATTTTTATATTTAGGAAAACCTTTGCTTCAACAAAAACACAAAAGTGGGAGAATTGCTTCTAATTTTTGGAATTATGACAATTTCAGAATTAGACAAGTAGAATCCATGAAGAAAATGAAGGTGAATGAAGGGTTTGTGGATCTTAGCTAGTAGCCCCAGTAGAAACGTTAGTGCTGCAGTGGCTAAAAGGTTGGCCAGACGCTATTTTCTTACAGTGTCCACAAATCAGCAAGGTTTTGTTTATCAGGCCCAATCAGAACCAAAGGTTCTGCCACGCCAGCAGTTCTCCATAACCGAGTGTCATCTTCCGTAAAGTTGGCTCTCAATGCCAAGAAGTTTACTCAAAAACCACTTCCCTTCTGACTTCAAAGTAAAAGTCTTAAACACTGTTGCAACAACATATCAAGCTTGAGACACAAACTGATTTGGGTTGACCTGGTTTTAATGTCACAGGTATGGCGGCGGCAGTTTTAAATCAAACTGAATGAAAGTTATTGCAACAGTAATGCTTCAAAACATGTCCGAAAGATTTTTAATAAGTTTCAACAAAAAGTATCAAAACAAGATACAGTTTGTTCATGCATGCTAACACTAAAACATAGCATGGTTTCAATTTTGATTTATTTAGTAAATGAAAGGAAAAAAAGAAGAAATTGGAAGAAAGAACAAAGAAACTAGAAACTAGAACGTAAAGAAACTAGGACTAGAAAGTAAGGAAGGACAGATGGATGCAAGACAGTCTGGACATACAAAGTGCTTTTTTTACCATCATACACATTTTCCCGTACTTATCCAGAGCACTGAATGATTTTCAACTCAATGTGAGAATATCATCATAAAACTGGATGTTAGCATAAAGACAATAATGGAAGAAGCTGTACCATATCAACGCTTTTACCATTTAGATATATTATTCTTGCACAACAAAACAAAACACACACCAAAAAAACCTCATGAAAGTCACTTTTGTTTATTACACACAAGCAAATCAGAGGGATAAAGCCAAACAACCAGGGTTCCCCTGCGAGCCGCAGGCACACAGCGTTATTTATGAATTTTATTTGTGTTTTTCTTAAAGAGGAGCTTGGCAGTGCGCCTCGACACAGAAGGGAGTTAGGACCCAGCAGAGGATGGCCAGAGAGCACTTTAAATTAGAAGCAGACTTCTGCTTCCTTGTCTCCATCGGAGAGAGTCTCGCTCTCTTTCCAAAAAAATAAGAAAGAAAAAAACCTAAAAGAAACTAAAGAGAGAGGGGGGAAGGAGACAGACGAGTCTGGAAATGGTTTTAAAGCCACATCTTGTAGGAAATCCTGTACAGAGCAAGTTAACGAGGGACACCGAAACCACGAGCGCCGAAGCTCTCCCCTACTGGCACCTGGGGTGTGTGTGTGTGTGTGTGTGTGTGTGTGTGTGTGTGTGTGTGTGTGTGTGTGTGTGTGTGTGTGTGTGTGTGTGATACTGCACATACGCTACAGAAAGCACCGCACACACGCTTTTCAAAACCGCTCTTCGTCAGCCACCGCTGAACAATCTAGAAGAATTTAAAAAATATAAATGCAGCACAAGAAGCTAAAAGCAACAACATTATCTGCATCTGCACAGGATTAGGTACTGAAGACAGTTCAATCTCGTTTTGCATCAGTGGCAAACACACCCACACACACTTCTCCAGGGACCAGACAGGGTTTCCCTCTGTCTACATCTGTGAATTGTATGAAGTCATTGCAAAATCACACACACACACACACACCCACCCACACACACACACGCACACACACGCATTCACACGCACAATTATACACATACACCCAAGCAACGGAGCAGAGAGAGACCTCCCCTGAGTGTGCTTGACCATAAGGTGAGACTATGCAGTGGTCTACTAGAGTATAGAACAGACTAATAAAGACCAGATTTCACACACCGACCGGTGGGTGGAAATGCAGGAAATGATGACGAAAAGAAAATATTAATCAAGAGCAAAGAGCACATCTTCCTCGCTCGTTCTGCGTGTGGGATGACGGGCGCCCTCTGAGCGGAGCGTATGCATTTTCTCCCAGAAAATTATATTGTCACATTTATGAACGTGTGGGAGCGCCGGAATGCAATATGCGCGACGGAGGAAGAGGCTCGAGACTGTTTAGAGTTTACGTACCCTTCGTCTCTGCGTGGGATCTGAGTAATATAGAGTCATGGGTTTCATCCGCAGCACGGCTTGATGCTGGGAGCTCTCTTTGGGTTCTACCTATTTCGAAAGACCTTAACTCCATCAGTTGTAATGGTAGTATTCATAAGGCTTTAAATTCTGCAGCTCATTTCAACTTCCTTCATAAGCAGCTCAGGAGAAAAGACAACAGATAATACAGCCGACTTCCACCTATTCATGGATTTCTTTGTGGAAACTCCAAATTATTTACAGAAAATGTTCCTATTTATGGATTTATTTTTTTTTTGTAAAGAATATCTAAAATAGTCGAAGGAAAATGCATATTGTGATCCTGGAAAACCTAACAATCTATTGACTGTTAATTGCAAAGCAGCCAATCAAGGACCAGAATTTAAATTTCTTGGCACTGATTGGCTGTAACTCCAAGAGTGGAGATAAAGAAAACCATTGATATTAGCTTCTGTGGTTACGCTAAGATGCAATATTAAAGTAAGTTTGGTGTTTGAACTATTAAAATAGGCAAGAGCGATGGTTTTTCGAGGTGGTGTGAAGTATTAACTAGCTGACAACACAATCCCTGGCCTTTAGCACCAGTAGAAAAGTTAGCTCTGTGATTGGCTAAAAGTTAGCCAGTTGCCATTTTTGTAGATTGCCTGTGGATGAACTAGATTCTGTTCATCATGACCCAAATTGCTGTCACACCAACAGTTCTCCATAATAAAGTGTCACTCTTCAGCCAGGTTGACTCTCAATGACAGCAGGTTTACTCAAGAACTACTTCCCTTCTGATTTCAAAGTAAAAGTCTCAAACATTGGCACAACACTGTGGAGCTTGGAAAGGCAAACTGATCTGTGTTAACAATGTTTTACTGCGATCACCGTAAAAGATAAAAAGTGCCTCACCAACAGCAATTTTTAGCGAATTTCAACAAAAAAAGTATCAGACAAGATGCAGTTTGTTGATGTATTCTAATTTTTTTAGAATACATCAACAAACTGTGGAAATCTTGTGCTTTCAATTTTGATCAAGTTAATGAAGAAAAACAAATGGCTATTTAATGACTGACCAATTTTACAGGTCTATTTGTCGGTGCTTTATAAATCATTAACCGAGCCGTTTGTTTTCAGTTAAGCTGTGCTCCTCTTGACCGTTTGAACTGCAAGTAATGACCAAAGTCACACAATATAAGACTATATTTACCCTACAAAGAGGCCAAACTACTAAGTGTAACCTGAAAACGGTAAGAGCAAATTTCACTTCTGGTAATATAATCTCATTTCTGTTAAATATTTGGTTTACTTAATGTACATAAATTGCACCTAATGACCACATTTTCAGCTGCAACCAAGAGCTACTTTCAGAAAAAAATAAATAAATGAAAAACACTTATGCAATAATATAGTAACCTCCTGCCACCAAACAGGTTTATGTCCTTCATTATATTGTAACTTATATCTGTGGGACAAACATATTTAAAAATGAACTTCCATTTGTGTAAGGTTGACAATGTCCAAAAGAGTCAGATATTAGGTAAAGTTGCATGTGGATCATTTGTTACGAGCAACACGTTGAAACATGTGTTCCATTTAAATGCTCAAATTAACGAGGTCAGGGAACCAGAACACTGACTACTTCTACACTCTTGTTTTTATTACCATGTACCCAGTACTTTCCAATGATCTTATAACTGTTATTACATATGCATATGCTGTTTGTTGTTGCGGTTTGTCTGTTTCTTTTTTCTCCTTTCTGCAGGTTTAGATGACGACTAAGGCTGTTGACGTGTCCTCTCTCCTCTACTACAACCTAACTTCCTTTTAAAACTTTTCCTCACCCGTCTTTCTTTATTTCCTTTTTTCCCCTATCTGTGTCTATCACATTTGAAATAAACCCAGAGATGTGTTGATGTCGTAGTATGGTGTATTTTGTCACATTCAACCTGCTTTTTTTTTTTTAAAGCAGCCAGATGCTAAATATTCAGGAACAAATTGGAGTGTAGCATTAGAAAAGCTTTGAATTATACAACACTATGTTAAATCGTTACATCAAACTAAATCTTTTACTTAGAACATTACATAATAACTAGTGTTACAGTAACTACCAATAAAGCATCTATAAAATAAAATAAAAATGAAGAACATATGTTCCAGCAACATCACAAGACTAATGTCATCAAATACAAACGAAATAACCCGCTACGTTTTTGTCGGTCTAAAAGGTAACACCTGTTTCTCGTGATCTTCTAATCGCCCTTAAATCCGGTAAGATCTGGGATCATGCGAGTTGATCCCTTTCCGCTCTTCAGCTGAACTCGGCTCAGGTGTGGTTTTTAAAACGAAGCGAAAGCTCAGCACTTTCAAACAAAAAAACATCAGGCGTGATCTTGTTCTGGAGGCTGCTGTCTGCATGGGCAGCAGTGGAACATTAAGCTCCAATGGCTGCAAAACTGTAAATGTCACAGTGATTTGTGCTCGGCGCTGAAGGAAGAGTGTGCTATATACTTATGTACATGTATATCGGTGTGTGAAAGCTTAATGTCACGTCGGAGTCGCAACCGGGCGACACGGCTCACGGTTTCTCCCAAGTGAAGCAGAGCAATTACACTTAGACACAGGAAAGGAAACGTAAAACACACGGTTGACACACTTTGTTAGTATTTAGCTCCAGAAGCTGGATTGACCAAGGCTCTGTGAGATCGTAAAAGCTTGGAATATTGTTTTACAACCTAAGCACAAAAACCTGATATTGCTTCACTTTCATTTTATAATTATGAGCCACTTTGTGTTTGTCTGTCACAGACAACGGGAATAAAATATACAGAAGTTGGTGGTTAAGACCTCACAAAATTCGCTGATGTTCGAGGGCAGCAAATATTTCCTCAAGGTACATACCACATGTTTCCTCTTCCTTGAAACCAGGTCCAGATTTACAGGAAGAGTTTGTAAAATTTTTCAGTAAAACCTTGTATACACAATACTCTTTGTCCCATTTGGGACTTAATGTTGGGTTTGTCTGAACAAACCCTGTTGTTGTCTGATCGCGTTTTTTGGGGTTCCACAAGGTTCCATTTTGGGCTCATAGAAGTTTCTGCTCTGTCTGCTCTCTCTTGGTCTCTTACAATCATGTTTTACGGTATATTCTGTCAGTGCTATGCAGACGACATCCAGTTGTGTGTATCTTTTCCTCTAAAGAAACATATTTTCCAAAAATGTCTAGATTAAATTAAAAGTAGAATTAGTGTTTTTAAAATGAAAAAAATCAACTGAGCCTCTCAATGTTTCAGCAAAATCTACATGGGTTAGGCTTTGATTTTAAAATCATGCAAAATATCTCTTCTAATGCCGTTTCTATCATTTTGGAAAAACGATTTCTGAAATCAAAATATTAATTGATGCCTTTGTTTCATCCTGTCCTGACTAAATCTTTGGAGTTTTCTTTTGTCTCCGCTGCTGAATCAACGAAGTTGGGCCTTTCCAACGCTTTGAAACTCAAGTATTCACAAATGGAGAACATGTGGAACAGTGAGGAATTTTCTATTGTGATCAGACTACCAAAAATACTCCAAGAGGTACTTGAGAACTCATCCAGGAGGTCACAAAAGAACCAAGAACAACACAAATTATATCTGTGCTCACGACTCACCAATTAGTTTGATGACGTTTAATTGTGAGAGAAAAAAACAAACATGCGACAAAAACTTAAAAGAAACATTTCCCAATTTGGACCAGATAATCTGCTGGTAATCAGCGTTGCAAAGGGCAATGCAATGACCAAGCTTGTCCTTCCACACACTGAGAGGCGTTTCTTGTATAGTTCATTAGCTTTCATTAGCTCATCCTGTGTGAATTTTATCGACAGGGCTTTCAGTCAGCAAAAAAACAATAATTCCTAGGAAATCACAATAATGCAATCCGATGTTGCAAAATCCAACTGCATAATGGTTCACATTTACCTCAATATGGGGCTTGTTTTACGGTGATGGTGAAGCTGTATAACAGAGAGGGTGTATGTGGATGAGCACTGACATCAACGTACATATCATGACTCCTCAACCCCAGGGATATTTATATCTCCCTTTTTATCTATAATGAGACAGCTCTCTCGTTTCTCTTTTTTTCTTCTTCAGACTCCACAGATCTGTCATGGGAAAACCCTGATTAGCGTCTCGATGGCTTGACAGACGGATTAAAACAAAGATACAGAGACGGCGGCGGAGGAAAGCAGTGGTGAGGCGAGATTTCGAAAGAAGGGCAGAGTGACGAGGGAGATGTGTGAATTATTGGGAATAATTGCAATTTGAGGTGGGCTCATATGACAGTCAGTTGATTTGTCAGTGTCTGCTGAGACGGAGCAGTACTTTGTGTATGTGTGCTAGTGTAGAGATAAGGCCGACGGTCGGGTCTGGTTTGTGTCGGTGCCACCTGAGTCGTTTGCCAGTGATGCGGCCTAAAAAGGGCATTTTTATCAGACCAGCTGCTCACCAATATATCTGTCTGGGGAAAAAAAAAAACTAAACAAAAAACAGCTCAAAACCAGGAGATGCTCCGCTTACAGGAACAACAAGCTAACAGAAGACAACGGATGTGTAAAAATAGGAAAAACAGTGGAGATAAACACTGTAAAGCACGACTCCTGGGAGGATGGGAGCCTACTGAGGCCAAAAATAGCTAAGATATAAAAAAGAAACTCAAGCAGGTAAGTAGGAAAAATTTGCAGTAAAGACTTAAAAATCGTTAAAGATTGGAGGAAGTACATCACCTGTAACAGACTCGGAATGAAACACTTCTAGAGAGGTTAAATGACGTGAAAGTAAAACAGTGTAACAAGTGGTTATTACTTTTTTTTAATTGTCAAAAAAAAGCCTTACATGTTGATTTCACAGACTATGTTTCATACAGGAAATTTGTTGAAGGCGCACAACCTCCATCTCCATTTTAAAGGGTAAAAAATCTGCACCATCTGTGTGAATAACTGACCAATGCCAATCTCATGAGGGGTTTGAATGTTCTAGTGTTTGGGTTATCCACTGACATGTTTTTGAGATTGGACTCAATTTGAGATTTGGTCCTCGACTAGTTTTCTTTGACTAGTTTTGACCATTCAGGTCCCATAATCTGGATTTATACTAAATAAAGATGATAAGGGAGTTATCTACCCAGTTTTAACTTTTAAGAGAAAACATATTCAAAAATCATGAACTATACCTTCATTCTCAATTCAGCAAAGAGATCCATCTGGTGTTTTCCTGGATGACCTGGACTGAGCAAACCAAAATTCAAAGTCGAGGTCTGGTCTATCAACAATGTTTTACAGATAAAGACAGTGAAAACAAATAAACCACCATTTACAAAAACCATCCAACCAAATAGAAAGCTAACAATAAATCAAGTCTTCCAAACAAATACCAAATCAGCCCTCAAAAAATATGACAGATATTTCCAAAAGCCAAATCCTTCACGCTTCAATATTGGGAGTAAAGCAATAAATTGGCTGCTTTAAATTTCTCAACTCATCCTTTATGCAAATTGTAATTCAAACAATCCATTAGAAACATTAACAACCAAAGAACAGAAGAAAAAAAGACCCAACCAGTCAGAAGGCAAACTAATTAACAACCAAAAAAGCTGTAATTTATGTGACGCAAGATACACAACAAACCAAGCAGTCAACCACTCCACACATCCAAACAACCAGAGCAATCAATTAGACCAATCATGTAACCAAGAAGCTATGCCGGATGATCAGCTACAGATGACAGTGACAAAGAGCTCAGAGTTCCCATCCGTCCTAATGGAGACAAGCTGTTTTCTGCTGCACTAATTAAACACTGTGTTTATCCAAACTAATTGTTCTCTCTGCTCCAATAATTGATTGAAAATCGGTGACAAATTTGCCGTCTGTGGGGACAAACACCCAGTGGTTGGTGAGCACGCCGAAAGCACAAACAATTGCTATGGATAAAAGCTAATCATTGTGGTTAAATATATACACTGTCAAGTGTTTTTATGGGTAATTTATTGGAGTAATAATATAAAATCATAAACGCTTGATAACAGAAAAATAAGCCGACATAGCAGATGTCACGGTCCGACAACAGGGAAGCGATGGAAGTGTCCAGTCAGACCGTCATTTCCCAGAATCACACAGGGAAAAAAACCTTGTAAAAGCTCACTGGGCTCAGGAGCTGGATGCTGGGATGTTGATAGAAGAATATAAAGAACAATGGAAGGTATGGTTTTATCCTTACCTTCCTTACTTGTGAAGCCATAGAACAGTTCTTACAATATTCACATGAATTCACCATCTGTAAAACCGGATTTAAGTGGATTAGAGTCAAAAAGTTAAAGGTTCATATTAAAACAAACAAATGAAGGACCAGCATTAAAGCTACTCAGCCCCACTTTACACTCCTTCTACAAACTAATGTCTGATTCCATCAGAAGTCAGAAACACAAACATTTCTCATTCAGTCTTGTAGAAACGCACATAAATCCACACATATATGAAGCCACTATTTGGCTGCTTCCTGCTTCTGGTTTGAGCTGCGCTGCAGCAGTCTGTGGTGTAGCTCTGTGGATCTCTGTGGTTGCCGCATAGGAAGCCAGTCGTCTGCTGGCCACATACGCACAGGCGGCCGTCAGCCTGATCAAGCAGACTCACCCCGCGCATTTCTGTGCACCCAAGTAACCGGGTCATGCTGAGAAACCAGTCCGCTCAGGTAACTGGAGAAGGTTTGATGGTTCTTCCAGAGAATGACCAAACCACAGCTCTGGGAGTTCAGACTCAGAAACTGCTCTGGTATTACCATTAAGAAAATGGAATTTCTTACCGGATTGAAGAAGTTGGACAGGTGGACACCTAGAGACACACTGTGCAGTGATTTTGAGGTTAGATATTTGTAAATCAATAGCACTGAGCTTTATTTGGAGAAAGGACATCATGTCTTCTTCTATACACCAATAGCCTACGGTATATCTCCCCTGTTTTCCTGTCCTAATACACTTGTATTAACAAAATCTGTATTGTTTCTATTTCCGACATTTTCTGACATCAAAGTCTTGTAAATGCTATCAGGGTTAGAGGTTTTTTTTCTGTGGTTAACTTCAGATTTACTAATGTATACTTTGGCCTTCATTCATCTCAGATTGAGCAATAGTGTTCCTCTGGGTCCTGAACTGAGCCCTTCTCTTTTCTATGCATAATAATAATAATCCATTTTATTTATAAAGCCATCCATAACTCCAACTGAAATCTCAAAGGATTCATTCATGGGGGCATGTGGTTACCATGGGGCAACATCATCAGTAAATATGGCATTGAAAGTCTAATGGTTATTCCTATTTGACCTGATAAAAACATCATAAGTCTACCATCCAAGTATACCAACTCTGTCTTTTAATGTACATATCATTGTTCCAAACACAAAAATGTTGTTTCAAAACCTATTCCAAAGCAATACCCAGCCAGTTTTACCTGGGCAAGTTCTACATTTTAAATCAGTTTGACATTACATCTCAACTTACATCTTTGTACTGAGACCAACCAACTAGAAAATGGTTTCCAGAAACTTCTGAACCTACTAGGTAAAAGCCAGTCCCTTGTTCTACACTTCTCTTAGCACAGAAAGTGTGGAATCGTTGCTTGCTGAAGGTATGGACTCTGTTGAGGTTCTAAACGATGCAAAATGTTTAGACACTCAATATTTGGAAGTGTGGTCAACACGGACTGAATGACTGTTCACTTCCTGTAGTGCCATTGCCAAAACTATAGCTCTAAAACAACACAGAAGATCAATGCCATCATTCAAAACTTCTCCTTCTGTTCACTGATTGGAAATTTCAAATGGTGCACTGAAAGGAGATGAGAATTTAGTGGTATAGCATAGCAAGGCAACACAAAGGCTACTTCTGGACAGGAAAAGGTGGCACTGCTTTTTATAATCAGTAGCTTCCTTTTGGAAAATGCTACATGTAGATATCTGGACAATAATGTTTGAAAAGGACTGCTTATTATTTCCATGAAGTAGCTGTTTTTATAGGCTTGCACTTTTAGTCATTTACGTTATATATTGACCATGCTTTCACAAAATCCGATTTACTCATCACGGTGCTTACAAAAACCTTTGCAATACTTGATGATGTAATTTAATTCTCTGAAAACAACATTTCTGGACAACACCCATAGTATAAATCTAAGTAACGCCACTTGTCAAAGACAAAATACACCATTTTTGCTGCATATTGCATAATTCTGGGGTGAAGATGGCCGGACTGCAGCCTTTCTCTCCCTCTGAACTGCCAGTTCTGGTAGCGTCAGGTGGGTGGTTTAATGGGTTTGTGGCTGAAAGTCAATGCTTCAGCGGCGGAAATCAAACAGAGATGTGATTTATGGGAGCATTAGGGTTTTTCTATTCACAACTCAATAAAACACAAGGGCATTTTGAACCAGTAAATCTATAATTGGGATGTTTATTTCTCCATGCCATTTGTGAGATTTCTTTGAAGCCTAATCCATTAGCAGCCGAATTTAAAATTGATCCTTATTGTCTTTGCAGATGTGCTGCTTTTTAAAAAAAAACAAACAGGAAAATGAAATATGGCCAGGACAGAAACGCAGCAGCTCTGAATGTTGTTTACTGTTGTGTTCATCTTTTGCAGACAGCTGCAGGTAGCGGGCTGACCATAATGATGGGCTTTTCTTCTGTGTTTAAGTTCTTGAACAAATATTCCTCATTAAAAACAGACTTCACACTGAGTTGTCTACTCACGCCAGTGTAAGTGCGTGAGCCTCACTTCCTTTCACTTTCTCTCCTCTTGGCAACTCTTTCCAATTGTCACTTCTCTTACTCATGAGTAATTTGCACTTTCGGCGAGGATGTATGACTAACACTCACACATACAGTTTGTTGACGCTTCTCTATCAGTGTCTGGATTCATTTCAGCACCATATACTTCAAGTTCCACAGTTTACTTTAAAAACATCTCTCTGCCCATATATTCATGTTGACTATATACGCTAGTGTCGTGAAATAGTGGTTGCTCACTAACAAATTATTTCTTTTTTTTAATGGGTCAGTTACGTTGTAAGGTTAGAAAGCATCACCAGTATTTTTCAGCATCTTATTCAAATTAAAGTTTGAACTTAAAGGTGTCTCCTCTCTGTGTAGATACACTTTTACCAAGAAGGTAACTAATTGAAGTTAATACATGATTTAAACATGCAACATTTTGCATTGTCCAGGAATACAGTGCCATTTTATGGCACAATCAAATAACTATATTACCCTTAGTTATAAAAATGACAAATGAAATGAAATAAATTTTACTTTGTAATCCAACGTCTTGAAATTGGAATTTTGTCTCTAAGAAACTCCTGCTCTTTCTGAAGCTCCGTCTTCAAAGGTAATCATCCTTTAACAATGTTTTACCAGCGTTGCATTGAGAAGTTGCTACTATAAGAGCTCAGCAGATGTGCAGTTCCACCAGGTGTTTGCTAATTGCTGCTGGCTAGTCTGAATGGCTAGTCTGAATGAGCAGTAGACTCACAAGCTACTGCTCTGTGAGGCAGCAGCTTGGAAACTGGAGGAGAATGAATGGTTGCCATGGAGTTTAAGGATTTCTCAAACATACATGAAAGAATCAAGGCAACACTCCAGGTATGTTTTTGATGAGAGAATAACACCATAGCATTATGTAAAGCTTAAAAAAGTCAATTTCACATAACACTGCCTCTAAGACTTTCACATAGGACCTAGTTGGTCAGATAGCTTTTTAGCATTTAGGCTTTGTCTATAAAATCATAATTTTGAGAGCTTATCTAGTTATCTTTCATTTAAAAGTACAAGAATAGGGCTTAAAGTTTCATGTACAAAACATGATCCTAATAATTAAGATCAACATTTCACAGGAATCTTATTAAGAACCTTTTGTCAGGAGGCCCTGCTGGGACTAGATCCACATTGACAATAATCAAAACAAATCCCTTGCAAATAACACTAAGAGCTGAATGCAACAAAGACTTCCAACAACAACAACAAAGCCCTACACCCCCCCCACACGCCTCCATAAGGACCAGCTCCAGCAGTAGTTGGACTGCGCTCATTAGAGCTACTTGGTCTGCAGTTATGTAAGATGTAGTCCTGCCACTTAGTTTCCATCTTAGTAGCTGTGCAAAGTGGCATGGAGGCAGGTTACTATTCCCAGGATCTAACAGATCAAACAATATGATGTTCAACATTTAAATTATTTTGGAACTGTGCAGAAAAAGAAATAAACCGGAGCCAATAGTTCTTTTACATTTTAACATTATGATGTCATTATAGTACATTTTTCCCCATTCCAACATCTCATAGAATCTTGCGTGCAAAGTTTGCTACTGTATAATATATTTGCATTTGTCATTTTCAAAACTGAAAAATATATTGTAGAACAGAATTATAGCATGAAAAAGATATCCTTAGAACAAGTTTTAACCTGATATGACTTGTTTGCTGTTGGTGGGGGTGTTGCCAATCTTAACACTGCAAAAGCCAAATCTTAGGTACTTTTGGTCTAGTTTCTCCTGGAAATATCTTCATACATTTGAAATAAAAATCAAATATAAGACTTTTAAAGGCCTCATTAAGATCATTATGAATCAAATTTAAGACCTGCATCCCGACAGAAATGTACAAGAGAAATGCAGGGGACCGAAGCTGCAATTTTTGTGTCTCTTGGCAGCAGATTTGTGCTTCTCACATGGCACTCGACTCTAGCAACCAAGTATTAGGAGCTTGTTAGCGGTAGCCTTAACCGCCTCGGGTCTCAGAACGCAGCGAGTGAAGATGTCTGTGGACGACTCAAACATATGCCTGGTACAAAAAGCGAGTGAGAAAAATCCTTCATAGAAGGTATGAGATTAAACAGCTGTTTAAACAGCCAAAGCAAAATGTAAGACATGTGAGTAACATATTTAAAGCCAGCTAGCATCCTCTTTAATGAATTTAAGAAATTTTAAGAACTTCATTTTAGATAAATTAATTCAAGATGTTTTAAGGATGCACAGGCACCACAACGCAACAACTTAGACCTCAAATAGAATTTTCTTTTACTTTGTTTACTTTTATTGTTGTGAAGATTTTATTTTAGTGGTCTGTGTGAAACATCTTAACAGCAGACTGTCATAGCAGAAAAAGAAATTCCCTTGCAAGCACATAAAAACACATTGTTTTAACTAATAATGCAGTTTATTCAATGTTTTCAAATTCAGCCTGTTTTTTGTTGTAATTCAAGGTGATTGATTTATAGTGGAGAAAAAGGTTTTTGTCTCTGTTGGTTTCAATGTTGCCTGTTCATCGTCAAAGTACGGCAAATCAGATTCACTGATGAATCTATGAACATTTTCATAAATCTGGTGAAAAACAGAAAGGGAAATTAACATTTCTCCTTGTGCGTACATCGTTTTAGTCATAAAAGTACACAGAGTTTTAATGCATCTGGGTTTTGGACTAGGAGGACTGTGTCGGAGCCAATTTTGGAGGCATCATACTTGGACTGAGTTATTAGCCTTGGTTTTGGCTGAATTCAAGTCATTTTAGGGCCAAACTTATTTTATGAGCTGACTTTTGATTCTGTTTAAATGGATCAGACATTTCTAATGAAGGAGTAGAAGGATCAAACCGGTGAAGATTGATAGAAAGTGTATTTTGCCTTTCGTTCCTTCCATTTTAGAAACATAAAAAAGGAAGATTGAAGTATGAGGTGGAATCTGAGAGAATGAGCTCTTCTCAAAACTGCACTTCTGGAGACTTTCCGTCAGAGTGATATAAAACTTTTTAGTCCTTGGAAGACCTCTTATGAATTATAGCATCTCTCAGCAGATCCAAAAGGACCCAGTTGGTTTACACACCCAATTGGTTTTACCCAATCCAGTTGGGTGGTAGTATGCACCCAATTGGTCTGATAGGAAACCAGGAGTTGGGAAAAAGAATTGTAATTTGAAACATTAAATATTGCTAACCTCTTCTATTATTTACAAAGAATTAGGAACTAGTAACAGTTGAGTTGCATCATGCTGAGTCGTAATGAAACTCAGTATGTACTAATGGCATTTTTTATGCTACTGTATGTATAGCGCTAGATACAAATGAAAATCAAAATCAAGTTAAGTTTATAAAGCACAAAATAGACATTACATTGCAGCGGCCAAAAATAAAGAGAAGTAGTGAGAAGTTCCAGTTCAGACTAGAATGATTAACGTTCTAGTAATGAATAATCAAAGGCAACTCCAAACAAATGAGGTTTCAGCCTTGATTTAAAGAAAGTGTTTCAGCAGTTTTGCAAGTTTTCTAGAAGTTCACTCCAAAGAGTGGATAAAGAGTTCTAGTTTTATGCTTTATTAAAAATACAATGTCTAAAATTACATATTTATTTGAATTGCAGCAATTGTGCCGTTATTATAATTACGACAAACCTTTTGAATGTTTCCACCAGTCTTTGAGATTGAGAGGGCCTCTTTGCCATCCCCCTAATCTTTGGACTCCTCTTTGAACTCTGTCTGGGCGACCAAAAAAACCTTCTGAGAAACATCCATCCATTCGATTTATCCAGTCCCTATCTCCAGCAGTCATTGGGCGAAAGGTGTGGTGCCCCCTGCACGGGTTGGCAGTCCAGACGACATATAGTGCTTTATGATTTAAAATCTGAAGTATTAGGGGATTTTTGGCTCAACTGTAATCAGTCATAACCCTAAGCAGGGTACGCCAACAGTACCACAGGGACAAAACCCGTACCATCTCCCAAGAAAATAAAATCTACCTTGTACATGTAATATGATAAAATGTGAAACGTTTGAAAACGTTTGCGAGCAACTCGCAAACGCAAGTCACATCATCTGGAGAGCAACACAGACTCACGACTGAAATCACTTAAAACAGTCTCAGTAGACTTGACTAGATGACCTTTTGGTCAAAACCTTTTGGGTACATAAGCAAAGCTCATCTGAGCCTCTGAGTTAAAGCAGAAACATACTTCACCAAGAGAATCTGGAAAACCTACACACGGCTTGTAGCCCCTTAAACGCAGCCCCGTCACCCTTCACCTACGTTGAGAGAAGTTCAGAATTAAAAACCGAGATCAAACTCGATGAGGTTTTAAAAGTCTCCGAGGAGCTGAGACAGGGGGTACGGGGTGCAGCAGCAGCACAGAGGGAGAGTGTGAAAGTAAAGTTTTTGGCAAGTAAACTACTGCTTTCTCAAGTCTTAAAAATGCTCTCTGAAATCCCACTCGGCTCTCCAACTGAGCCTATGCTTTATTTTCTCCCTTTTTTCTTTCCCCCTCGCTCCTGCTCTTTTTTTCTCTCTTTTTCTCCTTGTTCTTCCTCCTTCACTCGATTTGGAGGCTGTCAAAGGTGGCACACACACACACACACACACACACACAAACAAATACACACTTCTTGGCTCTTTTTCCAGAGGAAGAAAGAAAGAAAAAATGGTAACGGTTTAAGGGGGTGTGGGGGGAAATGGCAAGAAAAGATGAGGGGAGGGCCAGAAAACATATTCTGCTGATTAAGTAAGTGTTTGCTTCAACCTTCATTACCTGAAAGCCACAGCAGAGCCTTGAGCTGCAGAGCAACCTGAGCCTCTGCTTTGCAGATATACAGTACACCAGCAAAGGTTTCCATCCCTCTTTTCACACTCAGGACATTTCACACAATAGAACAACAGAAAGTAGAGCATAATTGTGAAGTGGAAGAAAAATTTCTTTTTCAGGGAAAACTTTTGCCATGTAGAGCAATGATCCCCCACCCAAATACTAGCATCCCACTGTCCTGTTACATGTCTCACTGCTAAAGTTCACCTTATTTAACTGAACTGGTCACTAACAAGTGTCTGTAGAGTTTAATGACATGTTGAAGAGTCATTAGCATCAGGTGTGGTGGAGCAGTGACCTACACACAGCGGTGACAATATCATGCCATCGGGTGTGTCACACCTGGTGGTTCGGTAGATTAGGGAACACACCTTCACACTGTACTGTGTCAAACGACCCAAACCCTTTGAAAAATTTGTTCCCTTCCTCGTCTGTGGTGGAGCTGAATCAAGAGTTATTGAAGGAAGCAACAAAAAACCTCTGAACAAGACACCGAACGCAACTTTCTTCTTCATAAAATGTAAACAACAATGGAGTGGCGTTAGACTTTAGCGGTTGTAGGATTTCTCTAGTCTTTGGTAAAAGACCAGGAGCCATGCCTCTAACTAGCTCTAGACTCACACATTTGTTTTGGTTGTATTTACCCAGAATTCACTGAACTATAGTTGGCTTCCTGACTTTGGAGCGCACTCCTGTCTGCTAGACATTCATATGCATATGAACCACATCAGAGTTCACTCTGTAGGCAGACAAGAGTTCACTCTTCTGTCACAGTGCGATTGTGCGTCCATACCTCCCCGAATAAACTGGACTTTCTATGCAAAGAAACTAGAGTTTGATTAAAGTGGATGAAGCAGGGCTGGTGTGAATGCCCTGAGTTATGTGTTTGACATGTAAAAATGTATGGTATGAATGGTTTTGCAATGTTCAGCACAAAAGAGAGTAAACTAGCCTACACAATTAGCCTACACCCTTGGGAGTTAGACTTTATGTGACAACAAACACCTCCCCTGGCCAGGTGTCCTCCCTCTCTGTTGTGTGCTGTGTAATCCTCGGCTCGGATCACTGTGAGTGAAAGGATACAGAGCACAGGACTTGTTGCCAAAGTCCCCTCCTCCTCCTCCATCTTGGCACGACATCCAGTTCCCCGCCAGTGAGGAGACACCTACGGGAGTCCTGTGGAAGTGTGTGTGTGTGTATGCCTGTGTATGTGAGAAAAGAGCTGGTTACACAACCTTGCTCTCACTCTCTTTATCATCCACAGATTCCGCAGGAATCGTTGGCAAAACCAGCACACAGGCAACGTGTTGGGCAAAACATCACTCAAAGCGCGCATCCCCGGGGGGGTTCAATTAGACTCTAAATACCTCACCAAGCATCGAGGGGTCTTAATTACTTCAGACTGTTGAGAAAGACAGCGGACCAGCTCAAGCCGAGGGCTTACCGAGGATATGCCTGTTTAGAATAGAGTCTAAAGCCTGAAATCAGAGGGGCTTTCCTGTGCTGTTGGTCTAGAGCTACACAGAGGAAGCCCTCTCTGTGCATCAGAACTGGCTGCTGCTGCTGGTGTGCTGCGGATGTATTTATAGCTGGGGGGCGAGCGACTACTGCAGGATTAATTCTTGAAGCAGAGAGCGCCGAGAGAGGCAGAGGCAGCAAAGGTCCACGGATCAAGTGGGGAAGAGTTACAAATATAGCTGATGCTGCATGTATTTGCTCTCTTGGATACAAAGCGTTGGTTCACAAACAGACCAGGGTGAACAAACATTCAAGACTCTGAGAGATCCATTGATCAGCGTTACGAGTTATAAAATCAACGACCTTTTCCTAAATCAGCAAAGAAAGGCATTAAATGCCAAACTGGAAGAGGGGAAGCGTCAATGCAAGGAACACCAGAGCAAACATGAGTTTGTATTTCTGGCCTTATTAGGGAATCATATTCATTTCTTTTTACTATGCAACTCAAACTGACCAAGGACCCAAAACTGACGGTGCAACTCAATCGGGACCAGGTTTGGTCCTCAAAAGGACTGGTTTCCTAAAGGTGAGAGGACTGCAACAGCAGGGGTAAACAAGACACAGACTCCCATCTCTCTCAGAGACACTCTCCAGTTAATTGTGGGAGCTTCCAAGGTGGTCCCGGACCAGAAGGAATAAACAGTCCCTTCTGCGACTTCTGAGTGGGAGGCGCCCCGACAACCAAGGACGTGAGAAGGACCAGGGTACTGGATCCTGATCAGTTGCTCAAACCATTGAATCGGTTTCAAGACATTTTATGGAAATAGCAAGGCTTATCTGGAAATCACTGTAGAGTCGAAATGTACTAATCAGTTTCTTAGGTTTATCTTAGAAGGGGATGAGATGGCTTTGTTTGCAGCAATAAAGCAATAAAGCAATCATAAAACTAAATGAGAAGAAACTAAATTACATTGTAGAATCAAATTATGAGAGTTGTTGTTTTGAATCAAAACAAGACACTTTACAAGAGGTTAGATTTATGTCCAGTCATAAAGAATCCCAAGAGTCACAATCCATCCAACTCCAGCTGTCAATAGACAAGGAAACGCCTTAGACAAGTTCACTAGTCTACTAGAAGGTTCTCATTCATTACAGTAAAGTCCAATGCAATCATATTTTCAGATTCACAACAAATAAATAGTTTACCTAAGGTTGCAGTTTGGAAATGACACCAGAGGACGAAATGATTCAGTCCTTGTAGGCCACGCTTCCAAATGTTGAGCAATTCCAACCAAAGCAAAGAAATGCTTAAGACATTTTAATGTTGGGAAAGATGTTATGACGGTATTCCTCATGGGGTTGTTTACAGTGTACGAAATTTCCAGCAAGCTTCGAGTAAACGCACTACACATGTTACTGCCGAGCGTTACCGACTGGGTAAAATCAGATCCAGTCGTTTCAAACTTCAGAGTCCACGCCTCCAGAAAGCAATCATTTCTCAATAGCCAAAACTATTGAGATCCTGCGTACAAAGCAAAGCGTAGAACAATGGGCTGGTTTTCACAAGGCTAATCGTTTTATGTCTAATGGTAAAAAGCTGTCCAAGAAATCGCAGCAAACTGCATTGAATCATTGCAGCAATCATTCAACAGGAACAAGCACGAGGTGACACTGGAGAGACTTAACTACTTTTCAGCAGGAAGAAACTTCCAGAAGCCAGGCTTAGGATATACCAAAACTTGTAGGAGTACAGGAAGGGGAGTTGGTCAAGTAGGGTGCCATTGAAATTCATCCAAACCTGACAGAGTCAATAAAGGTTTAGTTATCCCCTCATGCATTTATTACCTAGCTAATTAAGACAATATTTCATGTCTTTATCAAACATTATGTTGAAATGGTAACTGACCTGGGGACAACTTTAGCAAAAACACAAAGTGTAAAGATACATTCACATGACAGGTTTCAGTAGAAATCTCTTGGAGTTAAAAACCCCTAATTTCTAAGTAATGTGACTAAAAACCCAAATCTGAAGTAATCTATATTCTTAATAAGACTGCATTGTACGGTCCATACACAGGGCTCTCTGTGGGGAGGCTGGACCAACAAATTAAATGTTTGAGAATCCCAGACTTGGATAATAGTATCATAGATCGCCTCTACTCCCCACGGAGGCCACTGGGCTCTCATGTAAGACCTTTAAAGATTTGACATTTGCAGACACGGAAATCAGCTGTGATCAGTGCCAGACTGAGCCAGATCACAAAGAAGAGGGTGCAGGGGGATGAGTGGAGAGGGCAAGGGAAGGGAAATGAAGTCTGGGAGTGAGAGTATCAAGTGCGAACGTCAGCGTTGTGGACAACGTTCCTAGAGGAATTTGAGGAGGAGGACAGCTTGACTGTGTCTCAATTAAAGCAGTGACAAATGAGGAAAGACGAGCGGGGGGCGGGGGGCGGGAGGGAAGAAGGTAAGATGTAAAGCAGGAGAAGTGGAAGGAGGGATGGGATGGATGGGTGAAGTGATGGATGTATGGGCAGGACAGCAGAGGTGTGGGAGGGAGGCAGACAGGAACGGGACCAACAGAGGTAATCTGAGGGACAATAAGACGGCTGTCTGAAACCTTCAGCACAAAGAATCATCAAACAAGTAATGGCAACTGATTTGATCCAATATGGACTTTGGACCAGATACCAACGTCATCCAATGGCTGGACCCTCCTCCAGCGATGGCTGAAAGGTCCATCAACTGATCCAGAAGAAGTGTTTCTCCATTGTGTTCATCTGCACAACCTTCTTCAGGAAGGTTGACTGAAATATAGCTAACCTTTCAAGCAATACTTGCGCAGGATATGTAGGATTTATAAATGCTCAAGGTTATTGGGACAGTTGCTGCTATACACAGGAATAGCGTATTTTTAAAAACCCACTTTTTCTTAGCCACTAACATTTATCATATAGTCCGTTTAATGAGAGAAAATGACTGTAGTTTGCTGTACCGAGAAGAAAGTAAGAGGCCTAACCTTCCCCCACCTGTTGCTGCACATTGTCAGCTGGATACAATAATTATACTACACTTTCCTAGAAATCCAAATCAAATATTCTGAATTATTTTGGTCACAAAACATGTTTTTGTTCACATCTATGTAACAAAATGAAAATAATAATAAATGTATCCATTAAGTTCATTTTAGTATTAATAATAGATAGTTTATATCATTTTAGTACCAGAAGAATGCCTTTCTGTTTGAGATAAATGTCACTGGATCATGTTATATGCTTATATTTTACATTTGTATAAATATCACCTTTTTTTATCAAAGAAATTAAACCACAACAGCTTATAGTGTACAGTTTGCACTCAACAGGAAAACTTTGACACAATATACCAGTATTTAAAAGGTAGCAAAAACATAAACAGCAGCTGCTTTTGCCAATAATAGTAATGGTGCTAAAATGCAAATAAAAAGGGTTAAAAAAGTTTTTTTTTAAATCCCACAATTGTGTGAAAAACAGTGTTATTTTATTTCTTTTTTTGTTGTTTTTTGGAACACGTGTCAATCTCTCATGTGCACATGTGGCACAAACCTGCCTCTGCACAGGAGCAGCTTACTGTTAAAGATATGTCTTGATGAATTACACTAAGTATTTTTGCCAGTGAATTTCACAAATTTTTGAGGCATGCTTTGGTTTTATATACTATACCAATGTTTTACACACTAGCAAAACTACCGAGTTAGCAAAACTATGTTCATTGGTCTGTTGTGCTCCTTTTTGTTCCTCAGTTCAGATTTACTAGCTCTGTACCTAACAGGATATTGAAGGATCTACAACTTACTTATGCTTTTGCTTATGTCTTGTAAATGCATATAACCACATAAATGTATGGGCACAAATTGCACCAGTCAAACTAGCTGTGACTGTGTTGCTTCTTCATAGTCACTAATACAACACAGAGGGAGCGAAAACAGCACTAATTCCTTATGTGAAAGGATTCTGGGTTAGAAAATGTGAGTATTTTCTAGATATTTAATTCACTATAAATGTATATACGTGAATTATCTTAGTTTCCAACTATGAACAAAGAAAAACAATCTCAAGCGGCTCTTTCTTCTTTGCAGGTCTGTACACGTATGAATCAATAATACACCTGGGCAGCAGAAACGATTCAATAAGCCTGTGTGTCTTCGATGGTTGCTATTAACCCCAAGGAAAGGCTCAATAAACAAGCGGGGTAGGCATCAGTGATCTAATTATAACAGCCGCGCGCTGCAGGAACTGTCACAGGAAGTCAGAGGGTTTTCTTCCCTGACACTCGTTAAGAGTAATCAGCTGGAGGTTCTGAGGAGCAGCAGCACTGGAGAGCATGACCAGAGGGCCGAGATGTGTGCACACATTAGACCTGAGCTGACTGGGGCTTTGACAATGGGAAATTTGGGATCCCAAATTTTCGGCAGCTCAAAACAGGGATTTACTGATTTTACTAAATGGTGATTTGCAAAAGCTGTTTTTTTTTAAAATAAATATATATATTTCCAGTAAAACAAAATCCCACATCACATATGAGGCTATTTGTGAACCAACACAATATTTTGAAACAGTAGTGTCTTATTGCTAACATAACCCTTGATCCTCAGAACAACAAAAGGAAACGCCAGCATGTTTCATGTGTATGTTGAGCACCTAGCATAGCTGACATAACCTTTGTAGTCTCATTGAAAGTTTATTGGTCTGTTTTCATGGAATAAGACGTTTCTGTTCACCCTTTAGTCAGTTTATACCCTCATTTCTTTCCCCCATTTGGTTTAACTCTGTTACTGGGTTATTACAGAGTCTAATCGAAAAGACCTGCAGTTTATTCTCATTAGCAACAACAAGCAAGACAGATTATTTTGGAGAAACGTGTAACTTCAATGTGTAAACAGAGGCAAAAAAACTGTTTGTAGTAGAAATTAATCTATGATGACTTGAAAACATAAAAAAAAAGCTGTCCCAAAACTGGTTTGTGCCCCAGGGGCCTGCGTCCTATTACATATGAGCAAGACTGCAGCTCCAACAAACCCATCTACCCCATGCTGACCACAACTCCAGGCGGAGCACACACACAAATCACACACACTCCGCTGGTGGTTCCATCACCACAGAAGTGATGGAACCAAGTTGAGAAGAAGTTTCTTACCCTCCACAGGTATGACTGAGCAGACTTGGATTGTTTGTTCTAAATGTAAAACAAAAAAAAAGGATATGGGTTGCAGACCATTTTGAGACACCAGCTCCTGGGGCGCGTGGTTTGTTTCAGGTAGAAGAAGACCACGGGGGCCAGCGTGGGGTAGGGCAGGCTCTCTCCACCGCCGTGCGTCGAGCCCTCGTCCCCGGCCACAGAGATCCCGTCGGGCGCCGGAGACGCTGGCTCCATCGCCAGCTCGCCGCCACCACCACCGACACACTCCACGGCTCCCGTTCCCAGACCGGACAGGTCGTTCAGCCGGATGAAAGTCCTTGGCAGAGAGGAGCGACCCTCTGAGCCCCTGGCGTCGGGGAGCGCAGAGACACTTCCCCCATCCTCGGCCATCATTCAGCTCCTGTGGGTGATCAGATGGTGGACGATTATGTGTGAAATTTCAACCTACTGAGCCGACTTTATGAAATAAATAACAATAGCTTTGTTTTGTGTTTGCACAGGTAGCTTAAACTACCTAGTTTAATTTGCTGGCTTTAGTCTTGTTAAACTAATGCTAAAATCTAACTAGAAGTGAAATGTCAATAAATTTACAGTCTGAATGTAAAGGAGGAACGCAGATTATTTTACAAACGCTAAGAAAAATTATTTTGGAAGGTATTGTAAAAAAAGTTGTTAAAGTTGTTAAAAATAATTTTAACCTAATTTAGTAGAAGATGTTTCTTTAATTAGCCAACACTGCAGTACATCTAAAAGTTGTTTTTTTAAGACTTCTGGTTGAAAAAGTTTGTTTTTGGACAAAAGATACAACTTTGTCCACAACTTTAGCTAGCTTAGAAACAGCACTAATGCTAATGCTAATGTCAAATTTGCTTGCAAACTCACTCAGCACAATCCTGAGTAGAACTGCAAATTTATCAAAGTGCAGTCATCATGTATTAGACATTTCACACAACCTCTTGGATTCAACATTTGATGGTTTATTAGCTTAGTGTCAGGTTTGATGTCTGGACCTCTACAACTCATTCTGAGACCCTCATCTAAAAATGTTCACAATAATTGTTAAGACTAAAACAGCATGTTTTCCTAAACAGCAAACATGTTTAGCTTTTAATCATGTAGCTAATGAATAAAAGCATTAGCTACATTTTTTTTGTCCGATTCTTCTTAGTCATTAGCCTAGCGATGCATTAGCCTCATTCAGGATTACGAATGTCAGCGTTAACGCTGACAGCCTGTCATGCAGGTAGTTATGGATAAAAATTAATCTTGGAGAGCATTAAATATTTTTACTTATTTATAATTATTTCAATTTTAATCAAGTACATTTAATTCCAAATGTGATATTGAACAATGATTTACATTCTCATTGGGAATTTATTTTGGTAATAATTGACATTTTTCCATGTACAGTGTCCACTCTGTCCAAAACATTTAAATGAATTTATTTTGAGGAAGATTTAGTATATATTTTTAGAAGCTATTAAATAAACCAAAACTGTTTCTAACATGTAATGTGCAGAGCAAATGTGCAAGTTATATCCAGCCTAGCTGGATATTAACATTGTTACTTTAGCAACATTGTTACTTTAGCAACAATGTTAGCCAGCTGAGCTTTCTAACTCGGAGTCATACGCTCAGCCTCTAACGGTAGAAAGGAGGTTTATGTTCCACCTTTCAGAAAAGTTGTCAACAATTTAAAACTTTTCAGCAGCAGCTTATGCCTTCTACTTTGTCATTTATTTTTAGCATGAACAAAATCAATAAATACAACAATAATAATTAGCAAAAACTTAATCCAATTTAGTAGCTAGTTATACTGTAAGCAAAGATTTACGTTTTTATTTTTAATGTATCTAGTCCACATGAGCTCCATAAGCAAATACTATTAAAGGTAATCTTTCTACACCGATGAACCACAACAGTGCAGTTATTTTTGTGGGTCTTCTGTCACATCTGTCTCATTTCTTTCTCATTATGTTCCATTAATCTTCAAATATAAGCTAAAGAAGTTAATAACTGGGAGAAAACATCAAACGGCATGAATAAAAGCATTAGCTACATTTTTTTGTCCTATTCTGCTGAATCATTAGCCTAGCGAAGCATTAGCCTCGCTCAGGATTACGAATGGCAGAGTTAACAGCATTGCTACCTGCTGGCATGGAATAAGTATTGCAGCAGTTTTGACTGAACTTGCAGACTGTGCACTGAAAGTCAATAAGGGTAGAAAAATATCTTAATAAAATACATATGCAAGTAGTGTAGCAAAGGCTTTGATGGAATAAGATTTTTTAAAAGAATTTTATTGTAGTTTGGAGCTAGTGAGTTTAATTTCCATAATACTGACTCATAAAAAACTGCGTGCAACTTGCAATTTTACTGTCTGCTACACATATTTCATCTATGCAGAAAAGCAAATTAGCCTCAAAAACACTTTAACAACCTCAGTTCTAAACCACTGAATGGTTTGCTGAGAAATAATATTTTACCGTCCAAAATATGTATGCAAATCTTTGCATCTTATTATAGGTTCCTGTTTGCTTTTATCCGTTAGTTTACAGAGGATAAACGAATAAAATCATGTGTTCAAATGGAACTAATTTGTCTGTTTTTTTATATATTATTGCGCTCATTACTGAGCCTCTGTCAGTTCACACAGTGCTGCATTCCTTTTCCACAGAAACAAAGCACCGATCACCCGCAGTCCGTATTATCCGCTCCTACACCTAAGCAGCATCCTCACAATAAAGCCTCCCGTCATGTGTTGATTTAATGTATTTATTTTCGCAAAGATATACTTCTCGGTTTGTTCTCTTTTTTAAATTTGAATTTTATTTTATTACCTGTAATGGACTCTGTAGATGTGCCAAAAGCGCGCTCTGTCATCACATGATCAGTTTCTGCCCAAGCCGTAAAGTCCGCACCAGCCTGGGGGAGAAAAAAACTCCATTTGCAAAAAAAAAAGAAAAAAAAGGAAAGATTAAACGAAGGAAAGGTGAACAACGTGTTGTAGGAAGACTATAAAAAAGAAATAAAAAAAGGAAAAACCAAACCAAAAAAGAAAGAAAAGAAAAGCGGAGACCCTCTTCTTGTGGGTTTGGTGCGTCAAGCGGAGTGTATATAGTTTCCAGGTGGTGCGCCGCGCCGCGCCGCGCCGCGCCGCACCGCGCCGCGCCGCGCTCTGCTGCAGACGCGGTGCGCTCAGGCCCCGGTCTCCCCCCCCCCCCCCAGACCCCCCGCCGGCGCCTCTCCGGGTCTCTCACCGACACCTCATGACCGTCTCATGTGGAGAAACAAAAACAAATTAAAAAAAATCCCATTAAACCTTTTTTATTAGAATAATGACGCCGTGCGCAAACTTCCTTCTTCTCAGGACAAGCAGAGGAAAACCTTCTTTTCAAAAAACAGAGAGGAGAGAAACAACCAATCCCGGCTGGTTTTCCTCATTCGGGAAGAGAATCCAACACTTCCAGCCGCATCCAGACGCCGTTTTCCCTCAGTAGTTACGCTTTCTTAAAAGATCCATGGAGATGCTGCTGCGCATCCTCGTCGCTGCGCACTGAAAGCCTCGCGCCCCCCCGGCGCCCCCCCCCCCTCCGCCTCCTCTCCTCCTCCGCTGTTGCTGTTGCGCACATGAAAGACCGGGAGCTCCTGCTCTCGCGCTGGTCTGCTCCAGACTGCACCGCTCGGTTCCGTCCATCCGCGAAGCTCTCACAGCTGGACCATGATGAGAGAGAGAGAGAGAGAGAGAGAGAGAGAGAGAGAGAGAGAGAGAGAGAGAGAGAGAGAGAGAGAGAGAGAGAGAG
>CAEGAF010052150.1:0-42028 GCA_903067075.1 Micropoecilia bifurca
TAAATTATTTTTTACTATAATGAAGTTTTTTACCCTGAAAATGTCAACGCTGCCACTTGTGCCCCGACATGCTGGGGAAGAGGAATAAATTATACCAAATGATACAAGACACATCAGATTTGTCTTCTTTGATGAAAGTGCTAGAAAATGTCTTTAATTAGTATAAGAAAAATCACAAAGGCTACATTTTTCATATGCAGTGCTTCACATTTGAGCTGGTTCATTTGTGGCACTTTCAACTGCAAAATCTTATTTTAATCAATAAAGAATTAACCACCAAGTGTTTATCTTACCAACCCAAACTCTTTAATATGCCCAAAATTCAACTTGTTGGGTCGGATTGCAAGTTTATTTATGTTTTTTTACAAACACTTTTCCTTTTGTGAAGATTGTAAGGAAGCAGGGCTCAGGAGAGTGTTGTGTCAAAATTCACAAAAGCATTGTCAAAAGAAAAAAAAAGAAAAAAGTAAAAATGCACATGAAAGCCACATGACCAAGAAACAAAACCTCTGAGACTTTCTACACCTCTCTCTTCTTTCAGCCTCAATTGTAGCCCAAAAGTGGTGGTGTCAGATGCAACCGTGTATGGAAGGTGAGGAGTGCAAGGTTCTACCGGACCTCACGGGATGGAGCTGCAGCACGGGCAACAAAGTCAAGACCACAAAGGTGGGTGTTCTTCCTCAAATATACACCTGCTTTTTTTCTTTTCCCATATTCTCACCCTTTTACACATCCATTTATTTCAAGCGTGTTCCTGTTCTCCCACGCCTTCACCGCTCCCTCCTTTTTTATTCCAGCATCTCTCTTTTCACTTTTTGTCTCTATTTTTTCCATTTTGCTCCAGCATTAGATATTTTTAATAAAAAAAGTAATAAGCTCATCAAGAATAGGGCATTGAACACACTTGCAATAAAAATTGCAAATCACCTCGCTCTCTCTCTTGCCCTGTCCCTCTCTCTCCCCCACCCCGCCGCTCTGGCACGCCATCTGACTGACTCGACGCAAAAATAACTTGTCATATTGGACACACAACAGCACAGAACGTCCTGGAATGGTGTTTCCATGATACGTTTTATGTGTCCAAGCCCTTTCTAGGTCTTTGCTTGTCTGCGTGAACACATGTTCACCAGCGTCCGTCTGCACCTCTTTGCCCCGTTTCACCGGCTTGACCAGATCCACCACCTGCAGCCTTCTTCTGTCATAGGAAGAAAGTGTGTGTGAGGCCCGCCTCCTGTAACTTCACGCTTCTGTTTCTAACCTCCATCCTTCTCTGTGCCTTTGCCGGCCTCCATTATTAATGGCCGGGTACAGACCTTTTTTTTCTGCCTAAATAATTGATTGAAGGCGTGGTCAGAGAAGAGCAGTCAGGTATGCATCTCTTTTGGCAAAACTGAGTGATTGGAAGAGCTTGAGATGCATAATCTGCTCGTTCTTTCCAGTCCCGACTTTCGCTAAAACACTCAGGAGATTTGGGCACCTCATGATGGGACGTCGTACTTTTATTTTCTATGCCAACTTTTCATCCAGCAAAGGAAATAATGTCACTCAAAAAGAAGTTTTTCCACCTCAACAGCCTTCTTTTTGTTTATGATCACACAATTTCTCAGATTTCAACTTGACATTCCAGAGAGCGCAAGATGAACAAACGTGACAAGTTAAATAGTATTACAGAGCTAGAAGGAATGTGTCCACTCTTGTAAAATGTTTTTATACCCTTTTTTATGTTTTTGATATATCACAGCTACTAACTTCAGTATATTTTGCTGAGATTTGATTATAAACAAAAACAAATACCAACACAAAATTGTGTCGTACAAAGAAAATGAAACATAAGCTTCAAATCTTTTCACAAACCTAAATCTTATCAGTGTTTATATTCCATTTCTTTTATCTGTTTTATAGATAAAAGAAATAATATCCAGTGCAACCAATTGCCTTCAAAAATAGTTATTGAAAGTGCCATTTGCAGTTTGCCACAATGTCAAACTAAACCATTAGGCAGAACAACCATCTTAAGTTTCAGTGGAATGGTTTTGATCAAATTACATTTCATTAGAATTGCCCAGCCAAATTCCAGACCTAAATTCTATTTGAGAATGTGTGGTAAGACCTGAAACTTAATGTTCATAGACATCCTTTATAAAGTCTGACTGAGCTTAGGCATTTTTTTAGCAAAGAAGAATGCACGTCACACAATTCAGATTTTTATTTTTTAATTATTTCCACCCATTTCTAAATTATCCTAAACTATGAGATCAAATCCAAATCAAGTACATCGTAGGCTTAAATTGGCAAAAGGCCAAAGAGTTTATGTGGTAAGAATATTTTTGCATTTTTTTTTTTTTTACAGATATCAAAAAGAGACAAATATCTATTGACCGGATATAAAACAGATTTAATATCCTGCTTTCTGAAGGGCATTTTTCAGTTGCTTAATTTTCCCTGAATTCAGTTCTGTCCGCCCCAAGGTGCGCATTTATAATTCTGTAACAAGATCAAAACCAAGCCAGGCATTGCTTTATTGTTGATGCTGTCATTGCCTGAAAAAGCACAGATATTTGCAGTCTCCTGAATTCAGCTCTTTGATCAATGATCTGTGATGTATTTTTTTGTATTTATGTCTACTTCATTTGAGAGTGTTAGCTGTTGTGTTTGCCCAATGATAAAAACTGTGATTTTATTTGTATTTTTTTTACTTTCTCCTTTTCTTTACTTTTGTATGGTGAGGTCAAGATGTGCTGGCATCCAGATCAATAGCATCGAACGATCTCTTATAGTCCTATTAAGACCTGCTCGTAAATTGAAATTGACGATGGTACACAAATGAAAGACAGAGGAGCATGGAAAAGGGGAAGATGTGGTTTTCAGGAAAAAAGAACAAAAAAGGAACCTGAAGACAAATCAGAGTAAAATAACCAGCGAAGAAAAGATAAGTGGCAATGGCAGGCTTACAGCATTATTCAAAACCCTGCAGAAATGGGGCAATAACTCTCTGTGTTTGTCCCTGCGTCCCTGGCTGGGGGCAAAGAAAAGGTGGAGAGGAGGAGGGTAGGAGGAGGAGACAGGAGACAGCTCGATCGATGCCAAATAATATCATATGGATGAACGAGCAGACATGGCCACATTACCAAACCACAAAGGTGTCTCAGATTGCAAGGCAAGGGTGCAAAACAACACAGACAAACAAACAAATCAAAAAATGTTGCACGACGTCTTTTTTTTCCCGCGTTCTTTTTGGCAAAATAATAAAACAATTAGTCTCTTCAGCCAGAAAGGTAATATAAGACCTGGCAAATAATTAACTCTTGTGAAAATGTAATCCAAAGCATGGAATCACACACGATATCTCAGAGACATCTAACCTGAGAATATGTCCATAGCAATAAGGCACAACTCTGTCACCAGGTAAATTGATTAAGACTATTTTATATATATTTTATAAATATATATTTTATATATTAAGATTATTTGGCAGTAAGTGAACATTTTATCCTCAACGTTAAAAGTGTTGGAACCAGAAAAAATGGACCAGCGTGACAATTTTAGGGAGTTTAATAGAAATTAAATTAGGATGGCTAGAGGACCGAGCCTCCAACACTGCAACTCTTGTGTGGTGATTCGGGTCTGTAGTGGTCAGTGTCTTTGAAAAGAAAATGCATCAGTGGTAAACCGACCTATGATGTATGTGGGCAGTAGATTTTGGTTTGCAGAATTTGGTGCCCGGACGCCAACGGATGGGACAGCCAGGTCAGTTGTCTTAGACCCTCCAACTATCAAATTATGATGAAGAACATTTGGTAACACTTTATTTGACAGGGTGTGCATAAGACTGATATTATTTTCTAAAAAAATTACACTTTAATGCGGTGTCGGCACTTTTAATGGACTTTCGATGCAACTTTTAGAACATCCAAAGTGCTCTAAAAATGACACTTGCACTAAAAGTGCCATTATTTACCAAATGACACTTTGTGACAACAGTTGTACACATTCATGAAGACTCCTTCATGTTCATGACACGTTATGTCATGTTTATGAGTGTCACATCAGTCTTATACACACCCCATCAAATAACATGTTACCCAGTTTTTTTTTAATTACCCTGGTAGTAGTTGGAAATAACCCTTGAATCTGCTCCCCAAATAGAACTTTTAACTTAAAGTTCATTAAGCTGCTCTTGTAAAGTTTAAAATGCTACAGGCTCAGAGAGGAAAATATGTAGTTTCAGACTCCACTGATTGATGGAGGTCAGGCACCCTCCATCACTAAAATATAAAGAAATTATACCACAACTTTCACATAAGGAATTCAACCTTGGGCTGCAGATACAGCCTCTACAGCTGGATTTCTCTCATCATGTGTCCCCTAATCTAATGGCACAACAAACAGTTTTTGTCATAGATATGCTGGCTGTCAGTTAAAGTTACAATTAGAACAGGTCCCATGGGTGATGTTTGGGGACAGATAAATGTTAAAATCCTGTAGTGTAACTTGATTTAGATTGATGTTATAACCAGGCGAATCCTCACCGCTTATTTGCACACTGATAAAACCATATTTTCATCTTACCTTTTCAAAATTCATCCAGAATTTAGCTTATTATGATTGTGAGTTATGCTATATGCTCAGAAGAATTTTTGTGCAAAAAAAATGACTTGTTTTAAAATTGAGGTAATACAAATTCCATCTCACACACTTTTAAAAGTCAGTGCAGTTTGAAGTGATAAAGTCATTTTAAAATAAATTTAAAAAGTGTGTGAAATGTAGCAGTTACAGATGTAACATCTCGCAAAAGAGAAAATGTGGTAAAAAAATTAATAAAATGACAGTCAAGCACCTTCTTTATGCTTTTAAAAGTAAGCACTAGCTACCTAAATTTGCTTTTTATTATAGGGCTCAGAAACGGACCTGTTTTTAAAGGCTTTGAATGACCACCTAAAGGAGTTATGAATTTGCACAGTAAAACATAGCAGGCAGAGAAATGCTGCATTGTACTTGCACAGTGAACTGGCATGACAACAAACTCCTGCAGACTCTTTGATCAGGTGCAGGGTGGATGCCTCAAGGCAATGGCGATGGACCCAGGAAAGGTGGCCTGAAGCCATGTAGAGCAGAAGAATACTTTCAGTTGTCATCTCAGAGGAAGCCAGACTCTGAGATCTTTCAGAAAAGGCAAGTCCTTACGCTTTGTTAGCTGCCTCGTGGTTAGATGACAGAACAAAAGAGAGACTCCCTCAAGAAGCAGGAAAAGGGGAGCAGCATGTGTTGAGACCGCAGGCTGTGAGTGGGGTCTTGGGGCCTGGGCAACTCAAAACAGAGACGCAGTTTTCATATCCTCACAGAGATGGTCTATTACTTGCTCCAGCACAGTGGCCTGTGTTTGTTTGGCAACAAATTGCTTGAAATGGACCAAAAGTGAAAGTACGAAGCAAGAAAATGGAGAGATGGTCGGTTGAGATAAGGAGACAGAGTGATTAGGGCAGCCGTCTCAACAAATAGATGTAATGATGTGGCAGAAAGCCAGGTGTTGAAAGTGAGGTAGCTTGGGCCGACTGCCACACCTCAAGCTGCATCATGTTTAGTTTCTTGCCAGAAGACGCAGACTATACAAGCTACAGTATCAGTGCTGCACCAACAATCCCCATTTACCGCAGTCATCGTAGATTATTTGAGGTTATTAATGAGGCATGACATTTCATGCTCCAAGATTTTGCATGAGTGGCAAAAAAATTCGCCATCTCGTCTCATGTGAATATCATCGGCAGGTTTTAAAAACCCAAAAAACTGACACATTTTGTGCAACAAACTTTACAAAGGGATTAAGCGAAACATCCGCAGTATAATTTTACAAACGTGCAAAAAGTAAAGAGAGCAAGTTGGTTTGTTGTAGTTAGTAGCAAGTGGTAAAAACCTGGGTCAAACTCACAAATCAGTTTGATTTGTTTTGCACAATTCACATTCGCTCACAGCATCATTTGTGCACATGATTTGCTATAGTCATGATTCCTCTAGATATATGAATATTTATGTTTCTTAAATTTAGTCTATATATACAGCTTTGTGAAAAATTAAGAGACCACTGCACTGAACCCCATTGAAAACCTCCTGGTTATTCCACCAAATATTAATTTCTGAACTCTTCCTGCATTAAAACATTAATATTGTTGTTTCTAAATGAATATGAAGTTGTTTTATTTACATTATGCGAGGTCTGAAAGCACTGCATCTTTTTGTTATTTTGACCATTTCTCATTTTCTCCAATTTAATACTCATGCTGTCAGTAGTTCATAAAACAAAATATTAATTTTACTCAAACATATACCTATAAAAAGTAAAATCAAAGAAACTGGTCATTTTTAAGTGGTAAATTTAAGTATTTTTTACCATTTGATGTATGCTAAGAGTATTTTAATTGAGAAATATATTATCAAATCAATCACATAGAGGGAATACATTTTAATAACTTGAACACCACTTTATTCTCAGATATACTACAACTCAGTGTGTTGCGCAGATCACTGCGTTGACTGACTTTGCATCAGTCACTCATACTGAGCGAACATGTGGCAACAGTGGGAATGTATCCTCTCTTCTGGAAAATGAAACCAGGCCTGTATTGATGTGTAATTTTTACTTGTTCTATACTATGAGAGGATTTCTCTTCATTCTAACAGCCCTTAATTGATGATGAAATCATTTTAGTTTACAACCAATCCAAAATCTAGTAGGATGATGTTAAATATTGTGCTACTCTCCCTGAGTTGCAACATTTCGAACGTCAGTGCAACATGTTGCACTGACGTTCAGTGACGCCATCTGCAGATGTTTATCTTCACGTGTTATTCAGTTTTTCAGGAAGGGTGTTGATTGTGATTTTAACCTCCATCTTTTTTACCCTGTTGTAGGTAACCCGATAGTCCTGCTCATCTCAAGTCAACAAGAAAAGAACACGGCAAAGTTATTTACTCAGCACAATGAACTCGTCAACCTTTGAGGATGTGCACTCAGATGGATTTCTATGTGGAACCAGCAATTGCTTAATCTTTCCAAGGACAGCCGGGAACTAGTGGCTGGAGAAATGGGACTCTAACCCTGCTTGCCGTCGCGTTAAACATGGCTGACTTTCCTGGATCATCTACAGCAAAGGACTATGTTACCCACAATCCTTTCATGCTACGAAAAAATGAACAAGTTCTATGATTTAAAACATAGTTAGATAACGGTCAGGTCATCTTTCCAGAAGCTCCTGTTGCTTATCTGACGTTTCTGGACAAGTTGTACTCCCCATACATTGTTGGAACAACTATAAAGAATCCTTTTAACAGAGCCCTTAAGTACAAAACGTCACAAAAAATGGCTATTAATCCATAATACTTGCCTCATGTAGTATTGGTGACATATTCAAATTTACGTGTGCCACATACAACCTGCTTAATGCTGTCAAAAAATAATCCTTGATCTCTTTTTTTTCTTGTTTATTCTTTTCTTTTTTCTACTGTAACAATATTTTACCATGAGCGGGTTGTGGCTTACAACATGCCATTTTTTTAAATGCAGTTTGTCTTTTTTCTGCTTTTTATTTTTACAGAGGCGAGGTTAGACTAATACAAACTAGATGTTATGGTATATTGAAACATGTAAACATATAAAAATAAAACCGCAAAAGAGAAAGTATGGAATGAATGAAATTAATGGGGCTAGAAATAAATTGATGCTCTAATAATTTTAATATCTGTGTTTTTAAAAGCACCTGTTAACTGCTATTGAGTACATGTGTCAGTATTATATGAAATGAATAAAACCTTTCAAAAAAGGAGTATTTGTACTTTTGTTCCACCCTTACAGTGTCACATGGCTGCAGTTTCTTTTCAATTGATTAATCGCTGATGTCTTTGGTGTTGAATAAATCTGTTTCTGCAGAAAAACTGAAGTAAAAAAGCTCATAATCACTAATTAAATTGGTAATTACTTTATAGTTAACCTCATAAGTTTCATCATGTTGCTGCAAACAAGCTGAAATATTTCTTCCCACTGGGGTTTTTTGTGATGTGTTACTGAGAACTCATTTATCACCGACTTATTTTTAGCAGCTTGGAACTGGTCTGTTTAGAGATAAACTGTGCTCATAAGTTCAGAGTTTTCTCAAACAGGTGAAGAAAAAAATGTTTGCAGTGCATTCCCAAAAGACTAATTAGGCTGGCAAACATATCTTTTTTTTTTTTTTTTTGCTGGAGATTGTGACTGAATTTTCTTTTTCTTTCTTTCACAGTGACTAATAATTTGGTACTGCTTTATGTTTGCCAGCATAATAGATGGAGCTGAATATATGAGTGGTTAAAGAGGTGTGGCCAGCTTATTATTTAAAATATAGAGCATACAGGTGAACCTCTTCAAATGTTATTCTTTTTTATTCATTTCAAATAAATACAGGGGACTGAACTGAACAGAATATGACAAGACATGATCTGAAGTAAAAACTATAGATCACTATATGGGGAAAAATACATATTTAGGAAGGGGATCACAACAATATTCAATGGAGATGGACCTCAAGCAAAGCAGTAATATGGCAGAAATTACAAAGCATAGATAGATAGATAGATAACCTCCAGATAGATAGATCACACCATCATCCTTACCACAGTATTGGAAAATGCCATGATAATAATAATTGCACTTTAGGCCTTCAGACTCTAATAGTTATGATTGCCTTCACACTCCAGGCGATTTTCCTGAGGCTTTAAAAGCTTCTTATATTTACATTCATAAGCTTATTGCAGCATTAAAGCAAGAATACAACAAGCTTGCAAGCTGAGTTATTCAGTTGATTACAAACAATTCCTCAAAATGATTTGGGTACCTTGATTTTAAAAAAATCCTCGGGGCAAATTATTTGTTTCAAAGCTTTGTTACTGTTAATAATAAATACTGTCACACTATTCCACTCACTGTGATCTAGCTGGAAGGTTATTTGTGTTGCACATCGCTTCTGGTAAAGCCTACACTGATATTGCTAGCTGCTCCTTTTAGCTGTAAGGGGAGATGAAGAGTACCACAAAGAAGAGTCCAGAAAACAAAAGAAACGGTCAAATGTTGGAACTTGACCATTTAAACTAAACCGAAAAGAGAACATATTGCAGTGCATGTACTGCAAAGTGTTATTCCACAGTAAAGTATCCTCGATGTTGCAGCACCTGAACAGAATTGAAATCTGTGATAATTTGATGGCACAGATGTACAAAGTTATTTTTTTAGCTAACGGTAAATGTGGACTGTTAGTAGCTATCTGGTAAGAGTATTGTCAAATAGAGATAAAAGCGTAGCAACCAAAGTCTTTGTGTGAATTTTCACAGATCACACAAAGATCATTAATATTTGTGGTTAAAAGATAAAAAAAACAAAAAAAAACACCAAATAGGGATTCTCAGACATGTACTTGCAGGTGGGAAGAAATAAAAGCCTACATGGAAGAGACAGCTATAACCACAGAACGAAAAATATGCAAAAATGTTTTAACATCAGAGCACGACAGCTTCGGCATTAAAGCTTTCCTGTTAACTGCGCACAAGGTGTTTTTCAGGGTGCATATGAATCCAATCACGAGTCAGACATGTGAGTGTTGTTGAAATTCTTCTTCCACGGCACCGCTAACAGTGCTCTTCTCTCTGTGCTGAAAGAAGCTACACAAAGTCGTCTACCACCAGTGCTGAAGCGAGGCATCAGGTGCAGCTCAGTCATAGGAGTCTAACAAATCTGTCATCAGCACTATTGCAGAGCATAAATTTAATCATCTGTGACTATCATCAAAAAATCAACATGATGTTTAAATTACTCAGTGTGCTCTCTGGTTAGGGGTGATGAAACAGTTACTGCTAACAACAGATGCCAGAGCAGATGTTGCATCCGGCAAAAGCCACAAGTTGCTACAGTATTTGGATCCCTTACAGAAAGAACAATGACCAGGGGAAGGTAATGAATCAAGAGCTGAATGACTTGCTGAACTATCCTTGTATCTTATGTAAGTGTTACAATCCTCCAGCCTGCAGCGATTGTTTGAACAGACAATTGCGGAGTTGGAAAAGCCCTGAAAGAAAACTTTACGAGGAGTTCAAGTAGGAGTTCCTCAGCAAAGCAGTTGCCAAGAACGGAGTCTTCTTCATTTTTTTTAAACTACTGTTTTGCTGTTTTAACTACTGTTTTTGCTTTATTCCTGCATTTTATTCACAAACAATTTAATGGATAAGGGAGCAATCCCATTAGGTCCTCTTTTCAGTCACAACGCACAGCATTGTAACTTTTTATTGTTGAACATAACAGAGGACTTATATCTTGCCTTTTGAAGGCATTCCTCCTATCTTCAAGGAAAGCATCTAACTCAAGGATTTATGCCACAGTTCTTTCATTTCCACTGTCAGAAAACTGTTTCTAAATAAACATACAATATGAGGAATTTAAAAAAAATACTTGAATGATACCTGTTTTGAATTGATTCATATTGAGCCAACAGCTCAGCACGTTAAAATTCCCCCAGGCTGTCAGCAGTAAATTTTTCCATCCAGACTGCATAACACAAACAACTCTATTTGTTGAGAATGCAATTTGCTCTTGCTGTAATTTGCCTACGTTTACATAACTACTGAAAGTCCTTTTCCTGAGTGTATTCTCAATGTCTCATTTAATTGTGAACAAACTGTGTTAGTGCAGGGACACACTATTTCATCAATAAAGTAATCAGGCTTGCACACATTTTGCAATCGCAAATATCTTCATGAATTTGTCCCTGAATGCTCCATTTGGGAGCTTTCTTTTAATGCTCCAATTAAAAGAGATGACCTGGTCAAAAGTAAGCACAACGAGCACACAACTCATTATAAGAGTAACAATCATGTTCTATTTCTGTAATGGTATTGTTTGACATTAATGCCTTTCACAATCTACATCCTGCATTAGAAAAATTGGGCTAAATTGTAGGTGAAGTACAATTTATTCTTCAGTTTGTTGTAATAACAGAAGTATCAGACATCAAAATGACCTATTCTTAAATTAACACTTCATGTTTTGTGAACTAACCCTTTACCACTTTTGCCCAGATTAAAAAGGTGTGACCCCAATGTTTTCAACACATACCACTGCTTCTTATCAGTTTTATCAGCTTATCAGCTTACCAGCTGTCAGCAAGCACTGTGCATGCCGAGGTGAATGAATCTTTATCCGTTAGGACTGACTAGCACAAGATTATACATTGTTATTGTGGGTTGACTAACATTATAGTGCTTATGTAAGTCAGTCACAGGCTTATCGATCATGCTATGGGATTTTCCAACATTTGTTTCTTCACCTGGTGATAAAGATATGAGAGAATTTCAAAATTTAAGATTTCAAACTATTTATTTAA
Source organism: Micropoecilia bifurca (assembly GCA_903067075.1). Lineage (NCBI taxonomy): Eukaryota > Metazoa > Chordata > Actinopteri > Cyprinodontiformes > Poeciliidae > Micropoecilia > Micropoecilia bifurca. The sequence continues at coordinate 11,397 of CAEGAF010052150.1, forward strand.
ATGCTTTTTTTTTCAACTTCAGAACAAGGTAGGAATGAGAGCAATGTTACATTGAGTGACTTATTTACCAAAAATGTTCAAAGCAAAATCCAGAGAAAACTAGGAATGCAGAGCAGTCCAGAGCCTTTGTACACAACAAATGTTCCCTTTTTGTGTGTGTCACAAGTATTGACTTTCATTTTCTATTGACATTCATTTTCATGTAGGAATTAGGAGGTGCAGAGATTGCTATCTACTTGTAGTCAATAAGAGCCATTTGGCTCTCAGATTAGTACAAGAAAACTAGAGAGCTTTGTGAAATGGACCAGATGCATCCAAGCCTCACATCAACAAGTGTAATGCAAAGGAGGTGTAAAGCATACTGCAACTGGACTCCAGAGCGGTGCAGATCCTTCTCTGGAGTGATGAATAATTCCTCTCTGCCTTGCATTAAGGTCTTGGTTCAAGTGCAACGCAGAGAGAATTACAATGGAATTGTTTTTCAGGACGTTGGTTTTTGTGAAAGGTACTGCACAACCTAACTCTGTCTGAACTGCTAGGGAGTGGTCTCTTCAGGTCCAACACGACTGTACAACAGTTCAGAAAGCAAGGTTTATGTAAAGAGCTTGACTGAACTACAAAGATCCCTGATCTGACCCAACAGAGCAACTTTATGATGGATCAGAGCAAAAACTGGAAGCCAAGTATTTCGTTCAACATTAGTGTCTGACCTCACAAATGCTTTCTTAAAAGTACGGTCAAGTGTTCTCTTCCTAAACAGCCTGAATTTGAATTGTTAAATGTTGATATTGGTAAATGTTGCTTAAATTCAACTAACAACCATAAATAAAAACTTAACATTTAGACTGAAGCCATAAAGTCCTGATGTCCTTTAGAATATTTTGTGCTTTGCTATTTCCTTTGCATACTGACATCTATGTAATTTCTGAAACCTTTCCTATTTCCAGCTTCCAGCTTCCAGCTATGTATTAATACATCCAGTCATTGCACTTTGAAGGTATGTCATTTCGCTATGCTCATCCTGACATGAGAAGATGGAAAAACATAGAGAAGGTAGCATAAAGAAAGAAATTAGAGAGGAGGCGCTTTGTGATCCTAACGCAAAGTAATGACCTAAAAATAATGTGGCAACTCAGAGAACAAAGCAGACTGGAGCAGGTTACAGATGAACTGAAAAGACCACAGTGACATATAACTCTATGGACTGTGTATGTGGGTCTGTGTGGGAGGTAGCTGGTGTGTGAAAAAGAAAAGAATGTGTGTGTGAGACTGATAAGCCACACAAGCCCAAGGGGTCTTCGCATGGTAGTCTCAACCTTTCATTTTCCTCAAACACACCTCCTGCTAACCACACTCACACAAACAATAAGGCAGATAACCCCAACCTTGGCTGTGTCATTCAAGCCATTGGAAACCTGAAAAGGAGGTGCTTACCTCCATTTCTATTCTAGTCGCTCCCGAATGAGCATTAAATATGAGTCACAGTGATTAAAGTTGCGGCGATGACTCATGGAGCCAAGATGACCTCTAATCTATACCTGCCATGGAAGCTGAGATGTGTGGTCTTGATATATTCATTTTCATTAAATCCATACCTAAAAGCAAGCAATTCAAGAAAATCCTGTCCACACAGATTGAAGCAAAGTCAAGCAGTGTTTTTTAATTGTTGGGGGTAGAGGGGATCCCCCATTCCAAATCTTCATCAGCACAATTTACTGCTTAACTGTATGCAAAGCTAAGCCCAGAATTATATGTACAGTTATATTCAGTACATCATATTATGAATTTCAATGAGCCTCGTTTGTCAGATTAAAATAACTTTTTGAAAATAATGTTTTGCAGCAAATATGTTTTTTTCTTCAGTGGTATGATTGAGTGTTCAAATCTTAAAGGTCATATTTATATTAGCTGTCAGTGGAAAAATCATAATTAAAAACAGGCTATGTGACAGCTATATGGAGAGTATGCAGCACTTACCCTCCACACCTTGTTGCTGCAGACTGCCAATCAGTTGACTAAAAAAAGCAACAACTTAAGCACACAGTTGTTGCTTAAGTTGTTTTGATATGATGTAATATTCTAATTTTAAACGTTATGTATTTTAAACAGTGCTGATCTGTGTTTTACTCATTTTGTTAGTTCTTTAAATGTCCTGTAGCAGGCATTAGTCTCCTGTGTCGATTACAGAAGAAATGTAGGGCAGAAGGAAGTAAAGAAAAAGAAATAGCGGGCTTCGTAGAAGGAGCGCGTTCTGCAAAAGTAGAAAAAGTTTACTTTATTGGAATTACTCATCATAAATGCTGCTGTGATATGAAAAAAAATCCGCTAATCCAGTCTGTTCTGGGATTTCTCCTGAAGTCTTGAGTCATTTTAGGTCGTTTGTGTTTTTTCGTTTTATTTTATTAGTGCTGTATGTTTTGTGATCACATAATATGTTTGAGGTTGATTGTATTAAAAAAGTTATTTAGTAGTGGGCGTTTTTGGTTTATTTTAAACTTTAATGCAGTTTACACTGAGAAGGAAGTAATTGCAAAGTCTTACTGATTCCCATAATCAGTAAGACTTTAAGTGAAAGTCTTACTGATTTTCAGTGAAATTTCAGTGAATTTCAGTGAAAATTCAGTGAAATTTTTTTTCACTTTTGTTAGGCTGTTACCTGAGCGAGCCGGTGAAGTTCCACAAGCAGGAGAGTCTCGTCGCCATCTTTGGACGTCGCAGAGGGATTGGTGCTGCTGGAGGTGGATGCTTGGACAACAGATAAGCTTATTGAAAAAAGGGGCCCCCCAATTCCTTAAACGTTTTAATTCCACAAACTGAATGAATATTTTCAAGTCTGACAACTTATGTACTCATTGACTGAGATGACTAACTGAACTGTTATACTGAAGGACTAACTGGAATCTGCCTTTTTCTTGAATAAAACAATTGCTTAAATGAGCTGTAAAGCTAAGAAGTTAGAAAACTACCCTGATTTTGAACATTAAATGTATTTCTATAAAGGGTGAACTATTTAAGTTTTAACTGATATTTAGTCAGGGTGATGTCAGGTTGACAGGTTGACATCACCCTGACTCTGGGTATTGCATCTAGTAAACAGATTTTCTAGATGTAAGTTAAAATACATTTCAGTGAAATGTATTATGTAATGGGGTCATTGTTGACCTATAGATTGTAGGTGAATCTGTTAAAACCAATGTAACGCACCAGACCCACCATAATGTGTCCCAGGGTGTCAGAACAGGGAACACAACACAACATCAAGCTGAGGTGATACCATCACTCTGTCATGGAGGTTGGGGTGGCTGATCATTCCAGACCAGTTCGAGATATGACTAAAAGATTGGCATGTAATAAAGCAAGTAGGGTTGCTATTGTGGTCAGTGATATTGATGGTGTTGCTCATATATTATTTAAAAATGTAGACTCTAATATTACTCAATAGACTCAATATAAACCGCGATTTATGTAATGAGGTAAAACAAAACGCCATTTGTTTTGACTCCAATTTTAGCCAATTACTTTGTTTAGTTTTTCTTTTCTTGACTCTGCAGCTCATTGCTGCTTCTTCTGTTTTTGGACAGAAACCTGCTGAGCCCAACTATGTTTATCTTTATAGCCTGCTTGATGTTGTTGTGCTGTGCAACTATCCATGCTATTATGTTCCCATTCTAATGGAGTTTTTAGAGCACACTTATGAATCCTAAAGCAAAAGATTGCTTGTTTAAACATACTGGTTTTATCAAATACCTAAAACAAACAATGTTTTGTCTATTTGAACATCTCTGTTAAATTTTCATCCATCATTCACCCCCACCCCCTTTTTCCATGTTTAATTGTCAGTCTTATTTAGTTACAAAAGAAAAATGCTTTCCAATCTCTCTGAGCTGAAAATAAGGTGAAGAACTAGCATATTACTAGTGTAATGTTGATAATTGGTAATATTCAAATCTGCAACTAATCTGTCTGCAAAAGGGGATGACACAATTTCACTCCCCCAGTCTGTGCTTAGATTTAATATGGCAGAAGTGAGGGGCTTTTGCACCGTGATGAATATTCAGTTGTTGACATTTAACGTGGCGCACTAAGGATGTGAGGGTGGGACAATGCCAAGTTGGAGTAAGAGCATTACAGAACATGAAGGAGATAGGGGGATGAGGAGTAGGAAAGGGATTTAGCAGGAGACAAACGCTGATATCTCTCACACTCCCACAGCAGACACAGGGGACTTGGCTCAGGTCGATTTTGAAAATGGAGACCGGGAGTGCCACTGCTGTAATTAATGGGACTTGTTGGTGATGATTGTTATTGTCAGCTTGTTTTTTTTTTTTTTTTTTTTTTGCGAGCGGCATGGTGACAGTCTTGAAACTAGATCTGGGTCACGTTGCCAGAGTGTATTCATTAAACTCATTCAGCTCCCATGCTGCGCCATCAGCTGTTTATTTAGCTGTTGCGATGGAGCGGATGTTTTCTTCTCTTGATTTCAGAGGGTTCTCTAAAATTCAGATACTCGTCATGAAGACCGAAAAACCACAGAGTTAAATTTGGAAATACGAAAAAAGAGAGAGAGAGAGAGAGAGAGAGAGAAGTAATCGACAGAAAGACAGAGGAAGTTAATTGAGACAGAGAAAGAAAGAGAACAAAGGGAGGAAACGAGGAAGCCATGTCTTTGTGTTGTTGTTTACACATGCTGTTTATTAGTTTAATGACCTAATTTGCATAATTGCAGTCACCTGCAGTTTGTAGTGGAAACTCAGAGGACTTTCTGCTGAAAATATAAGCTCAAAACAGAGCTGAGATTGCGACACAGAGATATAAACTCACTGTTACAAAGACTATATAAAATTCAGATATCTACATGGCCTGGTTCTTATGAATACGGCCTGTCTGACAGAATAATTATTTTCCCTTCAACAAACCTTATTACTTTGTAAAATGTTTACATTTCCTTTTAGACACAGGTAAAACTGGTGCAACTGCACTGAAATGTGGCACAAGCCAGATTATCTGTAGAGTATTCTGCAGATAATCTAAGGCTGCCTTACCACTTAGGAAAAGGCCACAGCTGTAAACAGTGAGAAAAGCTTAACTTTACTGAAGACTGCAGTACAATTTTATTTATGAGATTATATCCAGTGTGTGTTGAGAAACAAACAATAAAGCTATATGAATTTTAGGTGATGTATTGAGAGAGCTACAGTCATTTTCTCAACTGAGGTAACTTGTACCAGAGCCTCATATAGGCTGCTGCTGTCTGGAAAAGGAAGAATTGGAAAAATAAGAGGAGATACTGCAGCATTCTCAACTCTCATTATTGAGTGAGTTATAATAAGGATATTATGTAGTGTGTTATTTCATTGCACCATGAAGCCTCCAGGCATTGAAACATATACGATTGGTTGTATTAGCTGTAATTAGGTGTTTATTACATTGGGACTGTTGTCTAATGTTGGTTCTAAGATGACTTTGAGCTGTTTTGGGTACAAAAAAAGAGTCAGTTACATTTCTTTTTTATTAATAAAAACATGGCTACTTCTAGGATTCTCGTTCTATTCTGATTGGAACGGCTCCCGTTGAAACTAAGACTACTTTAGCAACCTAACAATTTTGAACATCAAGGAAAGCTTCTGAACCAGATCCCAGTCCAAATACACACATCAAGAAAGTACTCCAAATTTGTAGGACTTTTCTTTGCATATAAAAGAAAAAGACTAACAGAACAACATGCTAAAAGAAAAAAAAACCATTACAACACTGGACCACACAAGAAGTTACTAACCCTAACCCACATTGCTAAGGTTTATGTTAGAAATGTGAAAAGAAACAGCAGCAGTTTTTGAAAGTCTATTTAGTTGCTTCTGTCAAAAACAGAGGGAAAGAAATTGAAAACTACTAAACAAAATTGACTTCATACAGCAGTATGCTGACTAATGTATAATTAATTGGAATTAAGCATTCAGACACTACTTGTTCTTTTAAAGTTTTAAACCTAATTTACCGATAGTGACTAATAGTTGAATTTCACAGATTTAAAAAGGAATGATTGTGCCTGTGCACTTTTTCACATCTAAATTATTTGACATCTATATGTTGATTACAGATTTTTAACGAAAAAATACAACAAAAACAGCAAATGCTACTTTTAATTAAATTTAACATAGTGAAAAAAATGATTGTTTTGATAACGTGTCCAATCCAATAATGCTCTGCTTTGTTGTTTATCTTCTATGTTTTAAATGAGAGCGAGCTGGGTGATGTTAAGTAGATGCAGCCAGCAATTTATGCAGACGTTTTTGTTAAATGCAAAAGCCTGTGTTCCCTATTACGAGAGCAAACAGCTAGCCACTGCAGTAGGATAAAACAGCTTAATGACATTATTACAAGACAACTCTCTCATCGTCATTCAATGCTCTTTTCCTAGATATTTCTTCTCCAAGAAAATCTTCTACTTAATAGAGCCTTAATAGTGCTTATTTCTGCAAGCTTCTGAAAATGCTCTTGATTAGATTTCACTTTCAGATTCAAAAACATTTGTTTTAAACTGAGGTTGATTTCTGTACTGACATGACTAAAGGTAGCAAATTTCTCCTTCTAAACCAATGGAATGGATTTACATAAAATTCACCCTGTGTTCCCCGGTAGGAGATTATTCTTGAACTTTCAGTAATACCAGTGGGTGAGGTATTAATCTTTTTAGAAAGAAAGGCTTGTGATGTTCAATTATTGCTGTATGTAATTCTGTGGCATTTTAATGGTTTCTGATACATTTTTAACTTTGTTAGATTGTTAGATGCAACAAACAGTTACTGTTTTTTCACTATTTCAGAGGAGAATGAATAATTTTAACATCAAAGAAGAAATGCCATGTCATCTGTAAAAGTTGTTTTATATTAAGAATAATATAAATTTCTCCAGTCTAAATGAAGAACACAGAGGGCTTTGAGGTTTTTAACTTAAATTGTTGTTGTTAAGTTTGCTTATGGAGAAAAGGAACAGCTATTAATATTTTATCGGGCTTTCTGAAACTAGTCTGTTTCAGAAAGCCTGTGTTAGCTTTTTCTTACTTCTTGTGTAACTGCCTCTGCCTAATTATTTTTATTTTAAGAGATACCTTATGGCATGGACATACAAATTTTTATCGTTATATATATGCTTTTTGGAAAATTGCTAACCATCTTAATACCAATGTAGACATACACATTTGTAAGGATCATCTGCAGAGATTATGTCTGATGAAATCACAATGGACCACCTGGATCAAAAGTACCAAATAATACTATCATATACTATCACAATATACTATCACTATCACAATAATACTATCACAGCAGGAATCAGAGCATAGGAAGAATCATACAGGAAGTATGTACACATCCGCAAAGATAATATATTTGAATCTTATTAGTTCATAGCTGACATTTAATTTGTATCAGTTTACAGAATCCTATTTAAAGCTAAATCTTTGGCTCTGAATTTCATTTTATTTTACTATTTGATTTTTTTTTCACCCACAATTATTCAACTTCAGTTTCCGGTTGTGATTTCAAAAGCTCATGGCAGTAGACTTGGTGTTAGCTTATGTATTTGCATATCATTTGAACTCAGGAAATGTTCCATTTCAGCATCTCATATCATCCTAATCATATGCCAGCACAAACATGCCCATAAAGATTTCCTTGCATGAGAAATGTGCACTCTTTTATTCACTTTACATTCAGAATATGACCTTCCACCTCAATCACAGTTGACACAAACAGGGGAGAGGGAAAGTGAACAATATCTGCTTTCAGACAGCTCCTAGTCCTCATAAAGTACGGAGACGCTCCTTAAAATCGCAAAAACATGTCACTATGTCAGGAAACCTGATGTCATACTATTTCCTGTCTTGGAATAGGAATTGAAAAACATTTTTATATAGGTCTGAGATTTGAAGAAATTCAGTACATGTTGTGAAGCATCAGATTCTGGTAAATACATGATGTGTAGTTTATCTGATGCCATCCATCCATCCTATGGATGGATGGATAGTTTATCTGATGTCGTTACATACATAGTGCTTTAGTATAGTGAGTTACTTTTGCTGAATTATCATGGTCTCAAATTTTCTTTCCCAAAACGTAATGATCGCCTCTCCAGATTGGGATAAATGATCCAAATAGCTAACAGGTAAAACAATCAGAAAATAAGTTCAATGTGCTGTCATGGTAGCCTCGTACAGTATTTGGTACACTAAAATGAGTGAATCTACATCATTGCAGACAGACCATCTACATATCGTGCAATAAAATGAGTAATACTATCAGATAATTTCTTTAACTTTTTTTTGCATAACTTTTACACGGGTTTTGTACAAGTGGTCAGGAAATCTTTTTCATGTACATATATTTGACTTGACAAGGAAAGGACATTGTGTCCCTGCTGGATTGCTCATTTTTTAAAAATGAAACTGTTTGCAGAAGAGAAACTATTTTTCCCCTAAAAAGTAAAAACAGGATTTTACATAATATCTTATAGTTTTAATATCTGTGTTTTAAGAATAGAAATCAGTTGCAGCAATGACAAACATGCATTATAGGCAGAGATGAATTATAATGTCTGCTTTTTTGGTCCCGTTTTATACTCTATATTGACTTCTTAATACGTTGACAAATTGTATCAATATCTGCAAAGAACACAATTTTCTCTTCAGTACAGCTGCCTATACTTTGGGTTTATGGATTGGATACATTTTAAACACTAGCTTGCAACCATTTTGTGCGTGCTAAGAGCATGTAGTCTGTATTTATGCATCATGGCCCAGTCATCTTATTCTGAAATGTGTAAAATTGCTGATCAGTTCTGTACTTTCACAGCTATGAAACACAGAACACATACCGTGCACACTTGAGCACTCTTTAGTGAACCCTCTTACAGATCTACACAAACTAATGAATATGTTTCACAACACTTTAGAGTCAGTGTGGCTAATGAAGTCTATTTGCATAATTAAAAGGGGATGAATCAAAAGGTAATTTACAATACCCTCTATAGTCTCAGATAAAACACGGCCTGAGAAGGAGGAATGAATGGCGTTCGCTTACATCTTACCCCAGTGAGCTGTTTTTTTGTTGTTGTTTTTTAACACAGGCGTTAAAAAAAGACAAACCTTTGTAGTGATACATGACACAAATGAAACCAATGTCGTTACATCACTAGTTTATTGCCAATTAAACAAAATCACACAGAAATTCCAGTGCAAGCCAGATGTTAATTACTTTAAATGTATTAATACACTGTCACTTCCCTCTCCCATTTTTTCCCCATACCACTTCTTACATTTTTCTCTCCATTCGTCCATTTCCCCATCCACTCTTTTCCAAAGCCTCCAGTCAGCAGTCAGGTATAGAATTCCATTACAGCCTAGTGATGCAGCACTTCAAAGGAGGGAGGACGGCATGTGTGTATAACAGTGGGAATGTGTAGATATGCAGCGTAAGTGAGAGATTTTTCTGCTTCGTACAGGGAATCTCATCCTGGGATACAACAGTGATGTTCCTCTGCTGACATCTATCCTGCAGCATGTGCAAACTGTTGTTTTTTTGTATATACGTACTGCTATTAAGACTTGAGTGCAGCTGAACTTCCAAGCTATTATGCTTGGTAATAATATTAGATGTTTCCCTATGTAGATAGCTTATTAAACGCAAATGCTGTAACAGTTTTAAACAGGCAGCAGAGCGTGAATCAATATACTTGACCAAGAACAACAAGTTCAATTACTAAGTGGAGGATGCCACAGGAATGCATAATGAATCCCTTATCTCTGCTTCCTACAGACTAACATTTGCTCTGCTTATATGCATGAACTCCAAATGCGCTGATTCTGTCCAAAGATTTTTTTTATGTTTTTTTTTGTTTCTAATGAAACAGAAATTAGGTCTCCCTGCAAATGCAACCAAAAGAACAAGCTAATTAACTCGCAAGATTTTATATATAGGCTAATGTCACTAAAACCCTTCTAACAAAACAGTTTGAATTAATTTTTTCTGTTCCCATTCATCCTTGGATAACAAGACTTCGAAGTTGCATGTATGGAAGTATGAAAGCTACAATCAATATATGTCCTACTTTCTGTAAAACATACCTGTTTTAATTGGCCAGATGTTGACCGAGAGCCATACAATATTTGCTGCACACTACCTAAGACTGCACAGACGATAGAGACAAATTTACACAAAAATGACATATTCACTTATAGCGCAGCTTTATGTAAGTTGGTAATGTCACAGTTTTTTGTATAGGTGCAGACAGCTGAAGAATCTGAACATGTCAGTCAAGCAGCTATAGTTTTAAAAAGGGCAAAAAAAGTTTCATCCCCAGCAGCTTTGCTTCTCTGCAATTAAATTTTTCGACATTCTTATTGGTAAATAATTTACAAGCAGAGCCATCAGCAGACAGGCATGACTGTATAAATGTTTTAGGTTGTGCATGAGGAGGGCAGTGACTGATGTTATGAGTGATGGTGGGGTAATTTTTAGTGTTGTATCCTGTGCTTTCAAACATTTCCTGCCCAGTCTGTCTCAGTGTCTCGCTCTGATGGACTAGATGAAGTAGAAGAGCTTCTCTTTCCATGTTTTCCTGAATGTAAATGGAAGGAGTCGGTTCTGGTGAGTGTCAACTAAAAAGAGCAGAAACAAGGCTGTTAGAAATAGCCACAATGTCAGACAGACATCTGTTACATTAAGAAGACCCACTAGAAAATTTCCCTTCCTGTTTTATCTTGAGTAAGAAGAACCTGTGTTTTGATCATTTTCCAGTTATTGTTAGGCATACTATTTATCTGTCAGAATTTTTTTTTAAATCAGTGAAACTGACCTAACATTTGATTTCAACTTCTTGAAATCAAAATGCCAATTTATCAACTTGTGTGGTGAGTAGATAAAATATGTGCTTGCAACAAATGGCCTTCTGCATTCTGTGGCCATGAGTCAGATGCTCTCTTTTTCTACTGAAATTCTCTTTTTTCCTTTTACTTGTGCATCCTCATCTGCATTTTATTCCTCAAAAGATGTCCATCAGGTAAGATAAAACACTTAGTAAAGCTAACTTTCATTAGTATTAATTTATCTCAAACTGGGCTTCACATTAAGTGTGATGTTTACAGAATGGTTTTCTTTTACTGCAATGTCTAGATAACAACACTGTTGCTTGTGTGGAGTCACATATCCTCAGTGATTGGTACTTCAGTCTTTATCAGGAAGGATGCTGTCCCCAATACTAAACTAAATCAGACCAGTGTTTCTGACCAACATGGGATCAAAATAGTCACTTGGACTTGGGAGTACTTTGAAAAAGCATTATCTCTCAACACAGTATAACTCTGCATCCAAAATTGTAGCCAGAAATTGTATTAGACAAGGTCAAAACCAGAGAGAAAGACAACCACAAAGTGCTCTTGGCGTAGTTGATCTTGGGTGACTGACTGTGACCTTGAGAAGTGGGATGGTTACTTATTTCACTTTGCCTTCAACCTTAATCAGATTCCTAAAAGATGAGAAAGACCATTCTATAAAGACCACCCAGTTAAATATGCAAAAACCATGACTTTTGCTGAATTAATTTCTTGGTTTTGAATAAGCCTACTCATTGCTTTGGTACAGCAGTGTGATACAGAAAACAAGGATATTCTAAGATATTGAAACTGTAAAGCAAAACTGGTTGACTTAATGGTGGCCTTGTAGTGAGTCCAGAAGCTTGGCTGTACTTATATTAGCTGCAAAGAGGATCCAGCTCTGGCATTGACAGAAATGCTATTAGTCAGCACCACTGTTGTCTGATAAGCTGTAGCATCGAGACGTAACATTTTTCAGGAGAAGAAACATCCCACCTCCAATAAACAGCAAAAAGGCTTTTCTGACAGAGAGATTTATCTAGAGACCTTTCATTGTTCCTGTTCAACTCTATTTTCTGTTCGCTTATTCCTTCCATGTCTTTTCAGAATATAAAAGTTAAAAGTTTGTTTTTATCACTTGTTTTTATTTTCCTAGGAACTGGTGCACTCCAGAGGTAACACTTTAATACTAAAGCTAACAAATGCACAGAAGTTATTAATGTTCCTACTGAGACATTAAAAAGTGTCCAGAACTTATTTTCAGCAGATTGTTTTTATGACTTTGCTTTGAAGGTTGTTCAAGTGAAAAATGTATCATAAAAACAAGACAAATTAATATTTTCATACTAATTAGAACTCATAGCAAAACTTGAAAAATAGCTTACTTGTGCGGACCCTGTTTATACCACAAAGGGAAACAAAAAGGAAGAGGCTTTACAGAATTCACTAATACTTCCACAGTATATTTCATAATGAGAGCAATGTCTTCAATGGAAGGAAACACTTTGTAATTCTTATGAAGCAAGGTATTGATCTTACAACTCCAGTCTTGTTATTTTCATGCTTAACATTCACAAGGTACTTTGTAACACATAAAACTCACAACAGAAACCATCAGCAGATTCTGAGTAAAACTCACTCGTGTTTGAAGTGGACCAGGATTTCAGCAACTCGTGGCAGCTTTTGATAGCACCATTTGTTCATAAATCAGTCCAAAAAATATCAGATCATGATCTTGTCCATTTTTGTGAATTTTGTGATTTATATCTTCTGTACAGAATTTAACTGGGATAGTTGTTCATTCTGTTTCTTTTTGCTCATGATTCTCAGTTTTATGCTTTTTGCCTTTTTTCTTGGCTGGCACTTTTTGCGTGCGAATAGGAATAATGTCTTTCTATGAGGATTGATGTTCTCAGGGTCTCATCCTGGAGGCATTTGACAAAAACAGAAAAGCTCATCTAATGCAAATTGCTGGTGTTTTTAATACATGTGCACCTTTACATGCTTGTGAGGCTGAAGTTGAGCAAATTCCCACAGCTGCTGGTGGAAAGGGGTATTATCACTAAATCAGAGCCTTGATCTGTGGGTGCTACTAGAACATACACACAAGGAAGTGAAGACGAAGGCTGCCACATCTCCAAACGCTCGCAGCAGACAGGTGATGGAATGGGAGCAGGTTCCTGTAATCAGTTAGTGGGCCGACAGAGATCTGCTTGCTCTGGTTTAAACTTTTCTTGTTACTGAAGACCTAAACTATCTCCTTTTGAGGTTGAGCCCTTGGCGGAAATTCAGACCAGACTTGATAAGGTCCAGCTGTTCATCGGTGCCCACTCGTTGGCTGAGCTTCAACCTTCCTCCACCCCTCCTCCACCCAAGACTTCTTCAATGTCCATTCAGTCTCCTCCATCCTCTCCACCACCAGTGTCCGGGCCCAGGGGGGAAGACATCTCTAATTTTCAAACTCGGCGGCTCATTTTCTCTGACAGTGGTTTTCAGCGCAACATCTTCCTCCTGGGTCCGAGCTCCAAAGACTTAAATTTGTTATTTAAACTTTCTAATACCACTCCCTCTCTCTGTGCGTGAGTCTCTCCAGGTTGAAATATTTGTGATGGACAAAAGTCACCAGCCCACATCCACTCCTGCGAGCATACACACTTTTCAGACCTAAGAAAATCTGGAAAGGAGTAAATTTATTGGTGTAATGCTTTCTAGCACATTGTGGTAATATTAAACTAACTTAAGTTTATGGCTAGACAGGAAGATGCTCTAAGATATTTGTGCTAGTTTGTTTATGGAAGTTTAAACTGTTAACATTGTAGATGTTAAATTGTTACAAGCTTACAAGAGAGTTCCTTAAGCTAATCTTCAAAATGTTGAATCCAACTTTATGAGTTCAGTTACAGACATGTTAACTTTGCAAGGTCCATTTTATAAAAATGGGAACAATCGTGGAATCCTAACATCATTATTTATACGTACTCCAAATCATAATCTGTAGGTCTTAAGGTTATTAAGTATTCCCATTTTGTGCTGGAGTTTTTGTTGGTTTGCATTCCTGCTGCAACACCTGGAACCACTTCCATAAAAGCTCCAGTAATCTGCAACTACGGCCCTTTCTACTGGTTATTTTTGTTTTGTGACTGACTTTGGCCTTAACTCTACTTATTCAGTGTTTCAGAAACTCAGTTTTGGATTTGCTGATGTTTTGTGAACTTTTATGTTTAAAGATTGTTTAGATAGGAAGTTTGGTGGGGTTGTCCATCATTTTATTCTTCCCTTTTTCTTTGGCCAGCCAGGGAGAGCAGGAATTGTAATGCTTGTTTTTATTCAAATAACAATTTTGAATTTGTTTTGCAGCTAGAAGTGCTGTATTTTTGTTTATCGGGTTGCCTTTGGAAACCCTGTGTTTTTGCTTTCCTTATTCTTGTAAAGGTCTGTGGAAAAATAAAAGATCCTAAGTTGAGGGTTTTTTAAAGTTTAAGTTTTGTTAAATTTAAAAAGCTGTACCACTCTGGACTCAATCTAAAAGTTCTAACAAGGATACGTGAGCAAAAGAAAGCATGCAATACATTTTAAAGCACATTTACGAATACAGGATGTTCAACAGCTGATGATAATTTTAAAAAGGCGCCCCCTTCAGTGCCCGTCAATAAAACAAAAAACAGTGAGCAGGATTAAATGTGTCGAGGAAGAGCTATGTAGTGAGTATCCCCATTGTGTTTTTTAGCACTTAAAAAAATTGCAATGGCTTGCTTAATGCCAATGTTTCCAACTGTCTGTGGTAAAGTTGCCATGTGGTGTGAATGTGGCCTCACAAAGGGTATTTATGATCTGGACAACATTCTCTATGGGAGGCAGCTTTGGGGAACATGGTGGAATGGTCCAAAATGGTCTCCTGAAGAAGTCATTCTCCATTTGTGAACAATAGCATTGTCTTTTTGAAAGGCCCTGTCATCACCACTTAGCGAAAGGCACGTAATTTAAAGAGATGTTTGTGGCAACATGTTCACATACTTAAAGCTGAAGCTCCATTGCTACATTGAAGGAAAAACCTCTCAATATCTCCACGAGGGGATCTCATCATGGTAGTAGGGTTGATGCAGTATTATTTTTTTCCCATCAGAGTAAGAAAATACATTGTTAAAAAAATGTAGCCTTTGAAGTTTATCTTTTAAAGTTTTTTTTCTTGCAAATTGTGTCTTAGAGTTGGTAGGGTTCAAGGATCTGCCTTTGTCTGATTCATTGTCTAGCTCAGCACAGGGCTTTTTGGAGGGGGTGAGGCTCTATCTCTCAACCTTTCCACAACCCTTACAATCACTTATGAAATTTAAAATGACTGTCACTAAAAACATCGGCAGCAGAAATCCCCTTCACTTTGTGCATGTTTCTGTACTTCCATAATGAATACATGTTATGCTGCCTGACAATATGACCTGCTTTTGAAAACCGTAAAATTGTTGCGTCACAATTTTCTTTCCCAACAACCCCGAGCCAAGCCCACTCTCCTGGCAACCCAAGTTAAGCTCCACCCACTTTCATTCAGACACTAAGTTTGTTCTGCTGGATTTACCGCTGCAAAATGGCTTCTGGAAAATCAAAAATATTTAGCTTTTGGTTTCATCACAGAGCATGTGTCCATGCATTTTCTCCCAGTCACGGACAACAGAGCTGTGTGGCTTCATTTTATTTTTGTTTGCAATGTCTCTGCAATATTGCCAAAGAAAGTTGTAGTTCAAATCAGTTTAGGAAACAATAATGTTGTGTACCAACATTACTCCACAGGATTTACCAAAAGACTAGGACTGAAGAAAGGTTCTGCATAGGACCGTCCTTCACAATCTCTGACATAATAACCTGCACATATTTTATTGTACAGTTCATAAAAGTAGACGAAGTCTGGCATAAAATTTACAAAACAAAATTTTCATGTAAAGTGGAGGCTAAAATATGTGCCTCTGCTTTCACCAAAACATGTAAATTGTGGTTATCAGTATATCACGTTTTTTGTTTCACAGCTAAATAAAGGCAAAATCCTCAGTGAAGCAGACGCTCAGCCTTTGTAATGATGTTACTAAATCAGAGCAGCCAGTTAACAAGCTGGTATTTGATTAGGAGAGCCATGAAACAGAAAAAAATGGTTTCAATTTGCAGTTTTCTCCAAGATTTCAACACCTTTATGTGTGCTATCAAAAGAATGTCACTAAAACATAACATTTAAAAGGGCCGCGGAAAGGATTTCAGACCTTTAATTACAGTGTCATAAATTATAATTATGGCTACTTTCATAGCTTGTCAAGAATTAAGGCAGGCATTTAGAGTTAATCCTTCAAGCATTAATTGTGACAGATGGTTTATTCAGAGTGGGACAGGGAGACACTCCAAGTTTAGCTTTTCTTTTGGAACAAAGAAAAACAGTTAATCATGACGGATATGTCTGTGAGTGTGTTAGTAGCTGTCAGTGCATTTAGATCGAAGACATTGATCAGAGCAGCTATTTCACCTCCTTGTACGCCAGCTGCCCATCAAACGGAGATAGAGAGTATCTGATACAGAGCTGAGTAAATGGCCCGCACTCAGAAACATACGTGGAAATGGTAAAGGAAACAGAAGACTGGTTAGCCCAAAAAAGATACCTTCTCTGTGCTATTTGCCTGGCTATGGTTGTAAATAAGACATTGTTATTAGTCTGTCCTGTCTGGTTTGTAGCCATTTTCATGTGCCTGGTAGGCTGGATGGATGGATGGATTTTTCAATCTGTAAAAATGCATTTCTAAGCTTTAGAGAAAAAAAAACTCGAAATTAGAGATTGTCAGTCATCAGTGACAACTCAAAGCTATCTGTAGTTAGTTATAGTGCAGCTCTAAATGTTACAGCTCTGAATGTTTAGCAGCTCTAAATGTTTACATGCACTGTTATGCAATTGATGTAAAATGGAATCATAATCTGTGTTTTAATCTACTTTTTAATTTTATAGCTCTTTAAGAGAACTGTACAAGCTTTTTATCAAGTAAAAGCTTTACAACATTCAACTTAATTTCTGTTATTAAGCTATCATGTACCACACAAAAACGTTCACGCTAGAGGGCACGTTAAACTGAGCTGTTCAGCTCCTTTCGTATTTATAGTGTACAACACTGTTTTGCATCTGTGGTTGCTGCTGATGCATTCGTCTTCGTTGGCCTCGACGTCTCATTTTCTCTTGTCAGTTTATGTCCCACTGACTGAACACGGCTGACAGATGCCTCAAAAAAAAAAAAATTCGTCCTTCACAAGCTCCCAATGTGACTACAGCAACCTTCACGTTTGTGAAGAGTTATATTCAGATCTGACTTTCTCCATCTCGCTTACGCATTCACCTACACAGCAGGGGTGCCCTCCTATACACATCAAAAGCTCACAAGCACCTGTCATACCCCCTCAACTGATGATCTGACCCAAAGCCTTTAAGAGGCAGATCGCCTTTAGGGTGTCAGAAGTAATCTGATAATGCCAAGGTGGTCCTCCACCCTGCGCTGCTCACTGCTATACTTCCTTTGCCTGTCTCTGCAGAACATAGTAGGCTGCTGGTGAATGGTTTAAAAATTATTGTGCTTAATATATATACGTGTGTGTGTGTGTGTATGAGGGTTTTCTCACTGTGCCTTTAAGTAATTTTACAACTTGTTACCAGGTGGCACATCTTTGGACTTTAAATACAGCAAATCACCTGGAGGACTTTCTGAAAATTATTATTATTTTTTTTAATGACTAAAGTAATTCTAATTATACATTTTGTGGAGAAATGATCGCCCAGGTCGGCCAGAACCTGCAGGCGCAGATTCTAAGACGAAAAATCCTACCAGGGGAACTTGTCATTGCTGAAACTTTTAATGAAAAGGTAATCATGTGGAAATTACAGATGAGCACTCATTGATTAATAACTGCATGTTTTACAAGGGGGTCAGGGATTGGTATGGCGAGAGTGGATTCCTCAGATTAACCGCTTTGATTGGCTCAGTGAAAACATGGCCAGCCATGTGTGCAATGACTAGAGTCAGATAAATGGTCTCATAACTTCCCTAAAGTTCCCTTTTTTCCCCTCTCCATCCCACAAACCCCATTTCTTCATTTGTATGCAAAGTCCAATCCCTTAGGCTCCCTTTCCCTCTCTTTAATTTTCAGCCATCTTTTTTTAATCAATTTTCTTTTATCTTGGGGAAGTTATTTTAATACTCCTACATCTTATTTCATTCTCAGCAAGACTGTGTGGGGATATCAATTATTCAATGGAGAGAGCCGAGGAATATGTTAATATTGATTAAGCTTTCGCCACACCTAAGAAGATTACACTCTGTTATCACCATGCTAGAGTGCTGAATTAGCCAAGCAAATTAAAGGACGCATAGATGTACTGTGTTAGATATACAGCGATGTGACTCTGTTTCTATGTCACCATGTTAAGATTGTAGATAAAAAGCCTATTTTGGATGCACATCCAGAAGTAGAAAAGATACATGTCTCACATTTGTAATGATTGATGCACAACTTTGGAGCTTAACCCCTACAACTGCACAACAGGATGCAAACGTACAGGTAACTCTTGAGGGCAGATGAAGTTAACCCTTTTTCGTGCGAGCACTGAGGCAAACGTACAGGACTATGGCAAATGATACAAGTTTTATGTGTGTAGAATCGGTCGGACTCCATGTCAAATGTACTGCATCCAGCTAAACGGGAATTAAAACAAGTCTGCTAATGCTGCTTGTCTGAAATCATATTGTCTCATCGTGTATTTTGCTTTTTCTATTCCGATCATTGTAGTGTTTCTGTTCTTGCTGCTGTTTTGTTTGCCAGAGGCTAAAGCAGTGGTTTGGGGCTGTGATACGGCAGATACCATGGCATTTGTATCTCATTTCCCCTGAGCCCTGTAGGGCAGCCATGGGCTGTGTATTTGTTAAGAGTACAAAGCAGCCAGTCACATGGCCAAGGGACACGGGATTGTGGAACAGAGGTGGGCGTTCAGGGGACAGGATGTCATTGTGTGTTCCAACTGGGCTGGGAGATTTTCAAGTATTACAACTGAGAGAGAGTTTGAGGTTAAAGAGCAGTTTGTGTCGTAGTATTTCCATTAGAATTAAAGTGCAGTAGAAACTGTGCCTGCACACATGCAACACAATCATCACAGCAACCCCATGCATTTAAGCAGGGAATAGGAGCAAAGGGGATTTATGTTACTTAAAGAGTGGCAAAGGGAGTCCTGCGGTGGCACAAGGGCAAAGCATAATCCATATATGGAGACCTTAGTCCTAAACACAGCTGTCACAGGTTTGAGTCCTGGTCTGGTGACCCTTGCTGCATGTTTTCCCTCTCTTTCATTACCCACGTTCCTGCCTGCCCACTCTCAAATAAAGGCCACTAGTGACAAAAAAAACCTGAAAAAAGTGACATGATTGATGGTGTTGGACCATTTGGTTCAGTGCAGATCAGTTGGTCAGAGTATTTCCTGGGTTCACAGAGAAAGGTCTTAAAAATGAATATTCAGTGATTGTCAGTCTGTGGACAAAAATATTTTCTTGACATAAGAGGGTCAGATGAAAGGTGACCAAACTGGTTCAAGATGATAGCAAGACAACAATAGGCTAAATTAAAACCAAGGTCTGCAGAATATCATCCTTGAACACACTACACCTCTGACCCTTCAAGCACATGGGCTGGCAGGAGAAGATCTCAGTGGTGCCCTTTCAAACACTGTGCTGAATACATTTCCCAGAGAATTCAGGTAATTTTGAAGACAATTTAAATTTCTTCTTTTACCAAAGGAAGTGGCTTGTGATTGTGTTTTTTTCCTTCTTCTGGGATGTTTTGTGAAAAAAAAAAAGAATTGGGAATCATCTATGGAAAATTTGTCAGTCGGTTCCTGTCAATGGATCTTGATAATGTTTCATTGTGTTCTACTAAAGAGAAACATCATGAAAGTTACTGAGATAAGATGAGATGAGCTGAAAGACAAGAGAGAGACAGAAAAATAAAGATAAGGCAGGAGCAGGCAGTGGGAAGGAGAGCCCCCTGCTCTGCATTAATTCTCTGTTTGCTAGTCAGAGCATGCTCCTTCCTGTGAGATTAGACTGATAAAATGGATCTGTGTAAAAAAAAATAAAAATCTGTGTATGAACAAGTGCATGTCCGCAAACACTAGCGTGTCTAGGCACTCGCATAGGTGTGTATTTTTGTGTCTTTTCTGCCTGTGTGTACACACTCAAATGCCTTCCCTGTGAGATTAGGCTGATTTGTCAGTGATGCAGGAGTTCATCCATGATTAATAGCCCAGCATCCAGGAAACAATGTTATTCTCCAATAGTTACCTATGGGACACGATGTACAGCTACATGTGTGTTTCGGTTCATTGCCGTAAAACAGCGAGGACATAAACCCAAACATCTTCCTCTAAACGTGTTGATTTTGTTCTAAGTATGCTGGTATACACAAGCCAGATGTATGTCAGTACACCAGCGTGCGACGTGCGGCCCTGAAGGTGTTCATTATTAATGAGAATCCCATTTCAGCTACGTGACTCTGACAGACCTGACAAATCCTGTAGAAAAGCAAAGAGCATCAAAGCTCGCTACAGGTGTGTCCACAACCTCTGGCATCAGAGAGCATTTAGGGTTAAGTGATGTGTAATGGCAAAAGGCTTGCTTCAATAAATACGATTGTGGGAACATTAATATAGTTCTCCCAGTGGTCACTGGGAGAACTATATTGTATTTCTAAAATGGTAATTACATGAAGTTCGCAACATATGTTCGTAACACCCCAGAAAATCTACAAAAGTTCTAACATTTTGTATAATAACATAGAATGAAATAGATGGATGAGATAAAGAAGTAGAGAAAATAAGAACATTTTGATATAAATTAAAATCAGCTGGCTTAGTCCAAAAGATCACCTTTAAAAATGGTTCTGGATTACCTCACCATGCAGGCCCGGTCCAAGGCTGTATGAGGCCTTGAGCAGACTTTGACTTAGGGGCCCCTCTTTCTGCTAAAAACATCAGCACCTCTAACAGTTTCTGTGTTAGATTTAGTGAAACATGGGAGAAGGGAGTAGTTTAATTGGCCAGCCTAGAAAGCAATAATCACAGTTTACTAATTTGTATTTGTAAATTCAAAGATTAAACTCACAGCATCAGGTTGTTGGTATGGTAACAAAACAATATAACTATGAATATTGTTCTGTGAAGTTTTACAAAGTAAACTTGCCAGCTCCTTAAAATCTTGGATCTAAATGTTAAACAATTTAAAAAATTTTAATTTATATATGCCTTAACAATTGAATCAAATTTAACAGCATTGTTAATCTCAATAAACAAGTGTTACATTAAGGTATCTGTGGTCTGTTTTAAAATATTAGCGTTTATGGGGGCCCTGAAGCACTTGGGGCCCTGATGGAGCTGCTGACTTAATTTGAATTAAACAAAAGTTCAAATTTGTTGTTTTTAGACTAGTTGTGGGTTTAAATAGCATTTCACTGAAGATGTTTTCCCGTAACATATAATTACACAGTAATACTTTTACATTTCCTGTCAACTTAACATCTTTTAATACAAAAACACGGTAGACCTCCTCGACGCCCCGACCACCGGGCTTAGCAAGTTTTCTGGAGGAAACCCTGCATGAGGACTAACACAGGAGCATAAAACATTTCTTTTAATTAATAATAATAATTAACCAATAATTATTGTTAAAAATAATGATTCACATTTAAACTAAAAAAAATGATAAGAAAAATAAATGGACAAGTAAATACAACTAGAGGTAGGAGAAGATTGGCTGTGATAAATTCTGGGCGGTGTAATTTCCCAAGGCTTTGTCTAAGGCTTCATGAAGAGAGACTGCTCTCTGGGGCGGATGTGTGCGTGCAAGTGTGCAAGGCCAACTGATAGAGACACCAAGAGTAGATGGGATGACTATGGGAAGCAAAGGCTGTGAAGCCGAGGAAAGGAGGATCAATACAAAATGTACTTTGTGAAGACTGAGAGCCGAGAAACTCTGAAGCCAATTAAATAGATCAGACAGAGAGTGTGTGTAATAGTAGTCACACTCTGATGAAGATCCATCGTCGGACTGTATAAAGACACAATGTAAACATCCCAGATTCGGCCTTTGTTTCTGCATGGAGCTCCTGTTTGTATTGAGCTTACCAGGAGAGTTACCTCCAGAGTCCAGATGACTAACATCTATAGGAGCCCTCTTTCACATATTGGTCACATATTCTCAATGTGTAGTACTGCACATTGAGGAAAAAAAAAAGAAACTGGCAGCTTCCAAGTAAAAAATAATTTCTTAAATAGATACTGCATATCATTGTGGCTGGACAAACACATTGTACACCCAAAAATTGTGCTTTTGGTACTTTTCAACGGATATATAACAATGACGGCTGCCTGGTTTGTAACGCTGTTGCTTTGCAGCAAGAAAGTCCTAGGCTTACACCCTTTGGAGTTTACATGTTCACCATGCTGCTGCGTGGGTTCTCCAGCATGCACAGACCGTGCAAGTTATGAACTTTACACAGTAACTCCTGCCATGATGGATGACACTAAACTGCAGGATGAGGATAAGTGCAAACAATCGTAGCTGGGAAAAGTAGGACACTAACCATATGTCTGAGGCACAATTTTCCAGGAAAATTTCTGTTTCTTTTAACATGTCCTGTCTGGAAGTGTAACAATCAGAATTTTTGTCTGTGTGCCAAGGAGAGAAGCCCAACAGATGTACTTTCACAAGTAGAGTATTATGTACTTTGCTGTAATGTCCATCCATCCATCCATCATGCTAAGATGAACAAAACTAGAGATGCAGGAAAGCAAAATCCTTGTGTACTCTTCTCTTATTTTTTAATAATGCAATAGATAAATATTCAATTTTAGGTCGTTTTCACTTCCTTTTTTGCTATATACAACATCAGACATATGATGAGAAAGTACCATTAGCTGAACATGGAAACATGGTAAACATACTCATTCAACATGCAGAAACACACACACATGCACACACACGCATTCGCGCGCACACGCATAGACACTGCACAAGTCTATGCACTGCTGATGCCTCGAGCTGTCATGTCATCCGTGTTTCCTGAAGCAAGGCTTGACTCAAAGCCCTCTGTCACTTTCATCATGAGAGAATATCTATCAAGACGACTAACTTCTCTCCCTTTTCAACTTCTTCTGCTTTCGGCAGTTGCATTCATTTTTCAGAGCCTGCATGAATATTTCAGGGCTGAGTGACAGATCCAGTGAAGAATGAAAAGAGAGAAGAAATAGGGGGGAAGGGAAAGGAGATCCAAGGAGGTATGGGTAATCACATTTGATTTTTTTTGCAGATCTTATAAATGACTTAGGTTGTCCAACTTTCAATCTGACTTCAAGAGTCTTCTTCTTTCTTATTAATTTAGTTGTTTTCTGTGCATGTTCCTCCTTTCTCAAGGCTCTAGTCTGCATGTTATCTTCCAAATGTACCAACAAAATCAGATAATCTTAATGCACCCAGACGTACCATAGTTGATGTACCATTTTGGGAAATTTCAGAAATCTATGTAATCTACTCAGCTTCCTTTTGAACATGAAACTCAACACAGACAATAATGCAAACCGGCCAATAACACTGCAGTTATTTAATAGGTCATCCAAATTTCCTTCTGTGCATGTCCCTGAAAGGAAATGTATGCTGTGTTCTTGAACTTTATTTTGGGGAATTCAGTTTATGAAAGGTAAACATAAAATCACCAAAGATTTGTGGAGGAGGTTGAAAAAATATATATTTTAGGTGTCAAGAAATATACCATGTCCTTCCTTTGCACTTTAATTGATTTACTCCATTGCAGATACACAAGCAGAAACCGGAAAAGCAAGTGCCAAACGTAAAGCAGGTGGGAAACCTAAGAGGCTGCAATCTATATTGTCGTACTTTTCTTTGCAAATAGAATCAAAGAGATAGAAGTAATACCCTTTGCCTTCTTGGAAATAGAGGTCTCACAAACATACAGTTGATATAAAATGTATTCCCTTGGAAATTGGGTGAATAATCTCTATCTACACAGTAATGTGGGATGTAGTTTTGGGATGAGGGTGTAGACAAGATTATTGCTGTGTGTGTATGTGTAAAAACATACTCTTTTGAACTTAATTGTAAAGTCTTTATTCTGTATGGTAACTACAGACAAGTCTTGTGTTAAATTTCACTGGCTGTTAAAATGTCTTTGAGATGTAGATACTGTAAATATGAGGTCATTTCAGTGTTAACTGAACGCCGTTCACACCGACTGGATGATTTGTAAGGTGCTCTTGCAGAGTTTATTCCAGGAAGAACAGCAGTTTCTGGATGAAAAAGTGCAATCCTAAGAACAACTAATGCATGTTTAGAATCACTTGTTTGTGACGGAGACTCAAATTTAAAGTGTGGTCACCCACATGGGAGCATGCGTTCTTGTTACTGGAGCATTAAAAATTCTGGGTGACCTGATGAGACATTTTTTCATCAGCACAAAGCCTGAATCATCCTAATATTCGATTTTCTGTCTGGCTGAAATCTCATTTGTACCATGGGAATCAGAAAGATCACATCTTTCTAGTCCTTTGATAGAACTAAAAGATATGATTGCAAAACAGCTTACTAGTGGAATTGAATATCAGATGAAAAGTCTCAAAATTGTCGGTTCGCGGCTCAGCATAAATGAACTTGAACTGCTTCAATTTAGATAAGAAAATATTTTGAAGGGTTTGATCGCCTTTTTATTCTCTGTAATTTTAAGGCCTTCTATTATCACTCCTTACTTTTAATGAGCTTCTTCTCTTGCATTTGTTGGAATCTCTGTACTTTTGGTAAAAAGAAAAAAGGAGCTAGATGTAGGCCATGTCCTTTTCCTGATTTGATTTAAAATATCAAGTGCATCAATAGCTGTGCTCTTTACTTTCACTTGAGTAATTTTATTATGAAGTTTCTAAACTCTTATTTGGGTAAAAAAAATTCTGGATAGTCTGTCCACTATTAGTAACTTTACTGAATGAGGAACAAATGTTTAAATCAAAAATTCACCCAATACAGACATAGACTTTTAGTTTTTGTTTGATGCAATGTTTTAAAGATCATCTCCTTATTTGCATTTCGATATAGAATGGTGTTACGTGAAGATGTCATTTCTGTCTGTAATTTCTGTCTGTAATTCTGGACAGACAAACATTCTGTCTGTCTTTTCAACTCTACTGTCAACATTTATCATGATTGAAAAGTCTCCCAAATTTCTTTCTAAAAAACAGGACCTTTTAGGCATTAGATATGCTTAAAACAGTAAACATGTTTGTGTATGACTGCTATGTGTGAGCTTAACAAAGACAAGCTTATTGTGGAAGTATTTTACTGTGCATTATACATTTATCAACTCTAACAATAACCAGAAACTTGTATAATGCACAGTAAAATACTTCCACAATGTAAGTTTGGCCTTGACAGCAAATTTTATCTGTATATTTTCCACAGAATTGGGCCATCCTACATGCTTTTACAGTTGTGAAAGAAGCCGCTTTTTCATTCACCCAGCCATCGCAGCTGCTAATCCTTCTTGTATGTTTGCGATTACATTCATGCACTGAGCCACAGCTTTTCACTTAACTTTTACAACCTCACTTTAGTTGCAGTGCTGTGGACCACTGACTGCACAACATTGTGGGGAACTGCTCACATGGCAAAGCTGCTCACATCCACTTCCCTCCTTCTGTTGTCGCATAGCAACCGGTCCTACTTTTCTTGATTTTGTTGCTCTTTTATTCCATTCTTCTTCTTCTTCTTCCTGTTATCATTATTATTATGAATAATTATGTGTTATTAAGAGCATTGTAATTATTATTTTCATCAGTTATAATTATGGTTATTGTTGGCCAGGATTTGAACCTTGAGCAATCTTGCTGCAGTGCTAACCACTGCTGCACAACATGCATGTGTTTGGACTGTGGAAGGAAGCTGGAGTACCTGGTGAGAGCTCACAGGGAGAACATAAACTGCTCTCACTCCACTGGCAAGATGAACTCTTTCTTAATAATACTGTTTAGTTCTCATTTTGACAGAGTTCTTAACGGCTGTGAGGTTTTTAAAAATCAATGCTTGTTCAACAAACGAAGTCTCTCAAACATGCATGGTACTCTTTTCTTGATTGCTTCTTTTTACTAAACCTATCCATGTGTGATCAGAGCCTTTCATCCCGCTTTTTGTGTGTTTGCCTTCACGTATTTTGGATCTGAAGATTTGACCTTGTTACAACCCACCCTAAAATCCCTAAAGTAAATTCTGGCACTGGGTTTAACATAAAACAAAGACTAATCCAAACAGTTGATGAGTAACAAAAATATAATTTATTTTACAATTCTGATAATACTACAAGAAAAAAGACCACAGAGGAGCTTAATGCTTCACGGTCTCCAAGGCCAAAATAATAAACAAAACACCCCCTTATAACTATAAAATAAAACAACCACTTTCTAAGGAACTAAAAGAAAATATAAAACCTAAACTCCCTTACTTACCAAAAAACAGGAGAAAACAGTTCACAACAAAAATGGCAGAGAACCCCTACCAGCTTCCACAAAACAAAACATGCCTTTGACAATCGTTCAAAGTTGCTCACAGCAAGCTCAGATCACTTCACACAGAAAGTCAGCTCTCAACAAGATCACAGATCAAGGCCCAGGACAAACAGAATGAGGGGATCTGGCATCTCCAGCTTGCTGCTTAAATAGGGCGGTTGACAAGCCCCAACACACTTCACCTGCAGTAATCAGGCAGGACTGAAACAAAAAACATGGAGCTCTCTCAAAAAGAGAGCCCCTAGAGGTCAGTGACCGTAACAGACCTTCATGAGATTGTCGTATAACCATCAAAGGCTGACTTTCATGCTTTAAGAATCAGTCGTTCAATTTAATCAATAAGTTCAAAAAGACAACAAACTGATGCAAGTTGTACCAATAGGAAAGTGTGAGCTCTTAAGTTGAGGAAGAGACGAGAATTAAAAGTGGTGTCTCCATGGTTACCATGGAGGGGATTCAGCACTGTTTTCTACAGACCAAAGGCCTGCTTTTGACATCATGCCCTGTGTAGTTAACCCTTGATCTCTGAAACACACACACGCGTGCACACACACTGGCACATTCAGATGTAAAATTGTCAACACCCCACACACAGGTGCACTCACAGTCTATGAACGTTCGCATACTGGAAGCTGGGTAGATCTCAAGTTAACGGTGAGCCGTCATTAAACCTTTGAGATGTAGCATGTAGCACTCTAATATTCCCCATGGCCTTGACTGAGGTTAACCAGGCTTTTCACACTCAACCTTCCACTCACAGAAGAAGTAAAGAAAAGTCAGAGGTGCAGGAATGCTTTGGTGAAAATGACCAATGTCATCTGGATAGAAGACAGATGTTTTACAGCAAGATTATCAGTAAGAAAAAAAATGTTTTCTTTTATAAAGTGCCAAGGACATGTACAAAGATTTAGAATATAAGGCTGCTTGCCCTTTTGCTGCTTGCAATAAGATGTTTCCTTACACTTATACAAATGAATAAATAAATTTTAGCTGTGTAGTGGAGAATGTTTTAGTGGCTGAAATGGTCTCTGTGCACATATATTGCAGAGAAAGCTTCTTTCTGAGCTGCTGTGGCTGCGTAATGACAGAAAGGTTACCTCAAGCCTTTTGTTGGAGCTGAGCTTATTGGTTAAAAGTGGCATGTAAATTCCTTGAGGATTAGCATATATTAACATATGGTTAGCAAGCTCCCTGGGATTTAGGAGAAAAGTCAAAAGGGATCCAGATTTCTACAAAAAGAGGCTGGTATGTTGGGAAGTTACACACCACTTCCAAGAAGCTTTTACGGTAAACCTCCTGTGTACTTGATTAGATTTTTCACAGGAAAGCCTTGTTTTTAATTAATGACAACACATAACCAATAAGGCAGCATTGACAAACTTTTTTTCTCTTTTTTTTGGCTCAAGTTGTGAACTAATTTTTAACAACAGTTAATAACATGCAGACTCATGAGGCACCAAACAGATTGTTTTGTCATGGTAATCTGATTTCACTGTCTTCCAAGCTGTCGCCGTCCTAATGCAACGCTGTAAAAAGTGTTGATGGCACCGCAGTGGATTAGGATGCTGTTCTAAGTCAAACGCAGACTGCATTTCATTATTTCTTTAACAGAGGAAATGTGCAGCCTTGAAAATAAATAACCAGGCTGAAAATTACATCTGACCTTCATGGACTCGAATAAATTGGTAAAATTGGGCCTCATATTAGTTTTTTATTATTTCAGACTCATGTCAGAGACTGGTAAACAGCTACAAACAGTCTTTCAGAAAAAGTATCTTGAGCAACAAAGCCTGAAGTCTGTTAACACTATTGTACAAAATCAGTCCTCACCTTTGAGGACTGGAGCTAGACACCCACAGGGTACAGTCTGTCGTCTATCATCTGAAAAAACATTTCTGGGATTAAAGAACTAATGTTACAGTGAGCTATTGAGAAACACAGCCATGTTTTTAGCGTTAGTCGAATTGATTACTACAACGGCGTCTTCACAGGTTTGCCTAAAATGTCAGACAGCTGGAGTTGATCCACGTCCTCAATAAAGCTAGGAAAATAGAGCTTATCACCCCAGTTATACATTCCTTATACTGGTAATTCAGTGAATAAACTTTAATATAATTTGGTTAATCCATAAATCACAGAATGGCTTAGCACCAAAGTGTATTAGAGATTTGTTGTCCTTATATTAACCCTCAAGATCACTCAAGTCTTTAGGTTCAAGCTTTTTTATTTGGCTTCCAATATCTGGTTGCTGCTACCTAAAGTTTCTTTATAGAGCCTCCTACGCACTTTTTGTATGTCGTTTTGACAATGTACCATGTAAAAATATGAACTGCCCAGGAAGTCCTGTTAAAAATAAGCAATGTCTTCCATCTCTAACTTTGTAAATGACATCCCCCTCTTAACACACCTTTATATTTAGAAATACTGTCAGGGAAAATTTTAGTCAAAATTCCTGCTCATGACAACAGTGTTAGGTGTTAGAAGGCAAGTGGACCCATTAATAATGTCATGCTATCATGTTGAGGCCACACTGGACTTTGCTCAGTAATACCTCAGGCACCGAAGTCGCACTCGCAGTGGGTGAACATTGCCAGCTGCCAGTCAGGCCAGTGGCTGTTTTGAGGAAATCAACAGAGACTGTAACTGGAGCTCAATTTAACTGAAGAACAGCAAGCAGTTCAAATCTGTTCAAGTCCAAGCCAACCCAAAGGCATTTTGAGGACAGTAACAGCTTTTCCCAGAGGATGTTGAGGCTTTTTGTCTGAGTCTTTCTCTCTAATTTCGAGGAATTAACTTAGAGGAGGGACGGCAAGAAATAATACAGCTGGCTGTGGGCACTGTCTAACATTTAACTTTTAATTACTTCATTTTGGTAAAGTAAAATAGTTGTCACAAATCACAATATGTAAACAAAAAGGTAAAGTATTTTATATATATATATATCTATATATCTATATATATATATATATATAGATATATATATATATATATATATATCTATATATATATATATATATGGCATAGATATGCATTCAGTCCCCCTTCATCAATGGACCTTACCAAGCCCCGCCCAGAAACGCCCCTCGGACTACATGTCTCACAACCCAAAGCCTTAACTCGCCTAGTTAACATGGTGTCGACTGACTACAGCAGTGGTCCCCAAACTTTTTTCTGTGAGGGCCACAAAACATTTTCCTTCTCTGCTGGGGGCCGGAGTCAGTTTGTAACAGAAAAAGTGTGACAATTGCCGGAGAGCCTAAATGTAAAAATATATTGTTTTCCAGAAAGCACAATCAAATAATCCTCTTTGGGTTCTTCACATAAAAAAATCCATCAAGGATTATAGTCCGTATTTTTCCAACTATGAGTCGCACCGGACTATAAGCCACAACCCCAAAGTTTTTTGTTTTTTTTTTAAACCAGTAAACATACACATAAGCCTCAGATATCTCTGCCGCTCCAGGTTTCCCAAAACGATGCAGCAGCAGCAGAGGGAGACGGACACCCAACATTTGAGTCATAACAGGTCAAATGAATATCACATTTATTATGGTTGAAAAAGAAAAAGTTGCCAATATTAGATCTAACAGAACTGATTACGGTAGTTTCCGAACGGTAACTGTAACAGTAAAAGTTCTGATCCAACGTGCTGCTACTAGCATGTGATAAATCAGTGGTTCTCAACCTTTTTATTGCCGCGGACCGATCAAGACTTGGACATTTTGTTGCGGCCCGGGGGACAAGGGGGGATGAACAGTCAGATGAGGCTTCTGCATGTTGGTGTCCCACTAAATACTGAATATGGCCTGTATGGGTTGTCTTGGCCCTTTATCTCAGCCTGTGGGTTTTTTCCCTGACTGGGAAGGAGAAAACAACCTGTTGAATGTGACAGGTAGCCAATCAGAGAGCGCGGTGACGTCAGAACAGAGGAGAATCCCAAACAGCTGAGATATTGCGCAACTGAGAGTCTGGTGGGTGGAAATGTTTATTATTAAATCTAAAGGTCATTATTATGCTTATTCAGTTAAAAATGTTAACTATTAAAAAAATATATTCACCTCCAAATCACAGTGCAGCAGATAGATCAGCTGCTCCCGTCGTCTTTCATCCACCGCCTTTTCTTTTTGTTACGTCTTTTATCTCGTAAAA